>CAIGRB010104007.1:0-13824 GCA_903798255.1 Fraxinus quadrangulata | reverse complement strand
GATTGGGTTTACCATCGACCTTAATAGTCTTTGTGGGCACGTATGGACCATATTCAATAATTTCTCAAGTATTATAATCAATAGATTGAACATAAATCATAATTCTAGCCTTCCAATAATTATAGTGTGTGCCATCAAAGAAGGGATGTCGATTTGTGGAATGCCCCTCATGATTTTGAAACTTTGGATTAGCCATTACTCAAGATTGTGAAATCTTTGAAAAAGAATACCATGCTCTGATAATAATTGAAAGCCAAAAAATAGCTAACCAAGAGGGGGTGAATTGGTTTGTAAACTTTTTCAAAAAATTAACTTAAAATTAAGCATGTGATAACTAGATAGACAAATTCAAATAACAAACACGAATATAAAGGTAATAAGTAAAGATGGATAGAGTACGCAAATGACATAAGTATGGAGGTTCGATCCAACGCAATTATCTACGTCCTCTATTACCAAGCTCTCGACACGAGCAAGGCCAATTTCACTATGTTGATTGACTTGTGGTGCAATCTAACCCTTTACAAAGCTTCCGATGACTTACAAGTAAAGAGCACCGATCCTTTTTACAACGTTGAGCTTTCCGGGACCTCAACACGATCGACAAGTTTAAAGAGAATTAAATTTACAAATTGAAATTTCTCTCTTAATAAATGATATGATCACAATGAGTGATGCTCAAGTGTTCGGTTTAGAAAAAACTTTGATGTATTGAATGATTTTCGAGAATTGATTTAATCAAAAAAATGTCAAAACAAAGTGATTTGATGATAATAAATAGGATGAAAAATCAATGCTATTTTGCTCAAAATAATTACACTTTAATGTTCACTTGTTTCATTAATGAATGGCAAATAAATTGATATTTATAGAAGTGAAAAAGGCCAACTTTTCTGCCTAATCGAATGACCCAACCAGACGTCCGTAACAATACAGGATGACGAAAACGTAGCCGTTGAAAATGAGTCAAAACGATCGAAAATTCGACCGTTATTGGCAAACTGGACATCCGGTTAGCCATTCGAACGTCCAAATGGCCAGAAAGTTTCTGGACCTTTTTTTTTTTTTCAGCCTGTAGATTTTGCATGACATTTTACTAGATATTTAAAGGTAAGTGATGTTTAATAGTATTTAAGATTAAGTTGAAAATTTTACCTTTGAAAATTAATTTTTGTGCAAACGTTTTAATTAAATGAATTTTTTATCGTATATAAGAAATTCATCATTTGAGCTTTCAATGTGTCATTGCCAAGAATTAAAGTGCTTTACCTTTACAAACGAGCTAAAGACATCTAGTTCTAATATCTTCGATTGATTTAGTGCGAGTGCTCGATCGATTTTCATCTTGAGCTTTCTTAATCGACAACTTTTCGTCCAATAATGTTGTCTCCAATTTGATTAAGTCAGCAACATGTAACATTTGAAGATTTGAATAAATATTAGAAATAAACATAGTTTGTTCGTTATAATGAAAACATAAGATTTGACCACAGGTTAACAGAAATATCATCTATTTTACTATATATTGTGTTTAATATGTAAAACTCATTATTTGATGAAGAATTGGAGAAAATTGTGAAAGTGGGCTCAATTGTAAGATATTCAAAAGTTTGAGGACTAAAGTGCAAATACTTAAAAATTGTGACGAACCTCACGATGAAGATTCCAGAGTGCTAGGTGTCAATTGGATGAAATATAGTAAAATTATTATGACACATCATTTTCGAGCCGAAAAATTTATGCTCTAAATTTTCAGCCTCATATTGAGACCCATTTTTGGCATTGCAAAAATTCAAATTGAAAATTTGTTATTTCTCAAAGAATTGTAGACTTTTGAGTTAGATTTTCAATGTATTTTGAATTATCTCAATCAAATATTGAGGCATAAAGTCATGACAAAAATACTGAAAGCTGGCTCATCAGATAGATCAAGACGCGCCCTTTAGCCTGAACCAAAAAAGGGGTGCCCCAAACAAGCCAGGCGGCGATAGGAAAAATCATATTTTCTTTATTTTTATTTTGGTAACAATTTAATGTAATCTTTTTAACATCCTTTAAATATCAAAACTGATATGAACTTTGGGATCTTCCATTCTACCTAAATTTCATCATATTCTATATATTTGGAGGCAAAGAATAAGTCCATACACCAAATCAAGGTGAATCATACAAGGAATTGAAGATTCATAGCCCGATTTCGAGAAAAGAGCCAAGAATGTAGATTTCTCCTACTTTTTCCATATTTCTTATTTTCAGGAAATATTTTCCAATTATTTTTGTGTAATTTAATTATTAGAATGTTAGGCTACTTTTTCTATAGTATTAGATAGATGATGAACCTAATTAGTTGTTTATTTCAATTTAAGACTCGTTTATCTAGTAAATCTTTGTATTCTTGATTAAATATGCATGAATCTTGTATTGTTTGAATACTTGATCACCATTTAAATAACTTGTTGCCTATTCATAGTACTGGAAGGCTCACAATAAGTAGAACATTACATATATAACACATGGACAATAGATATTAGGAATAATATGTATGTCATCTGCAATCGAGTGAAATAATCATATAATTAAATGCATGTTTTTCATATAAATTCGGACTAGGAATAGGACCAAAACCTATGTTTGATATTCCTTAGAAAATGATATTAAATAAAATTGGATTATTGATTGTCATTAATATTAGAAAATAATACTACTTTTTATGTGTTCAGAATTGGAAATAACACTAATAGGGGATTCAGAAATCCAATGCATTTATCACATATTCGCTAAAAACCACTCTAAATTGATTTCTTTAAATTAGATTAGAAAATCACAATAAATCTCTTTTGATGTTACTCTTTGTCGAACTTGATAATAACTAATGGGCCAAAATTAAACATTATTTCTCGTTGGATGATAACTCTAAACTCACATTATCTATTGCTTGTCAACGATTATGTACGCTTGTGGTTTCATCCGACCACATTCTTGATGCTCTTAGTAGGGGAATAAACGAAGCACACTGTAGGAACTCGATTGGGCTAAAGATACAAAATTTACATGGATTTTTGTGTTATAGAATGATGTTCCCTCGAGCATTTCTTTCAATTATTATACCCTTTCCTACCATAAGCCTCTATTTGGTACAAATTAAAATCTAAGTCAAAGTCAAAGTCAACAATAATTTCAATTATATATTTTATGGATCCCATAACTTTTTAACCACATATTTCATCAACTTCTATCAAAATTTACTAAAATTTTGATTTTAATCCCCATCAAACGTGAGCTAAATCCATTAATAGTTATATCGAAAGAAAAAATGGACACTATGCACCATATAAATCTTGAGTTTTTTATGTATTACCAAAAGTTTCAAGCCATTCTGTTTTTAAGTTGTTTTAAGGTCGGTTCGGTATGACTTTTGAAAAATCAAAAGGAAATTTTGAGATCCAAAAGTTGCTTTTGGATCCATTAGACTAATTTTATGAAATGACTTATGGCAGTTAAGAAAGCTTTTAGAAAAAGCTGATCCAATGTGGCTTCCTTTAAAATTACTCTCGGAATACGATGTGTTTTTAAAAATTAGTTTCTAAACAAAAATTAAAGTAACTTCCTCTAAAATCTCTTTTACAGAAAGTAAAAGAAAAAGCAAAAATCATGTCAAATCGACCTTACAATTATCAGTATTTGCAAATACGACGAAGATAAAGTTAGTATATTAATTTGGTTGCTTGCCATCGGCCAGCTTAAGCAATATTGACTAATAGTCTTTTGAAAGTTAAATGTCCGTATCATGCAATTAGAAAATAAATTAAAATGATTTCCACTTGTAATTGAAAATCTTGTTTGTCGAAGGATCTCAATCTTTAATTCATTTTATTGTTTAAATTGGTTACTACTTGATAAAGAAGATAAATGTCACATTTTCACACTTGGCATTTCAAAAACTTTAGTTGAAAAAAATAATTTATTCATTAATATGGAACACTAATGTGAGAAGGAATATATTTTACAAATTCCCATAAACTATCTTCATTAACTACTATTTTGGGTGCCAAAATGCACTTTTAATTGGATTGTTTTTTAGTTTCTATTTCGTCAGTCGTTCAGGAAAAAAAAATGGCTACAGTAATTTGGGTATGTGGACTGTGACTTTTCAGAAATGTATTTGGAAGTCGACTCTCCGTGTTAATTGAGTTAAGACATATTTATTCCACTGCTTAAGCCGTTCGGTAGTTGGTAAAGAAGAAAAGGATTATAGATTGACTTGGGTAGACCTATCAATGAGGAAAAAGTTAAGACCAAATTCATCCATAGTTACGTAATAAATAAATAAGAGTTCTCCCATCTTCAATTTTAGGATTATACGTCTACCATGCATAGGAGAATTTATGGCAACAGAGAATTAATTTAAGAAGAATTGCGGACGAAGCTGCCATGGGATTTCTGCTAGAAAACTTAAAGCAACTACTTTTTTACAATGCACATTTGATTCTCGATGTGGTTAGTACCATCAAGTCATTCTGTACTGATTAGTGAGGATACTTCTTGCAAACGAAGAGCAAACAACACAGCAAAATCAATATTTGCTCTCTTTGTCATAGATTTTAAATGGCTGTTTTATTTTTATTTATTTATTTATTGAATCGGTCAAAGCGATATAGAAGGGAAAAAAAAGAAGCAATGGACGAAAAACAAACAGTCAAGAAGAAGAATTTGCAACAGAACAAATTTTATGGATTAGAAAAAAATATAATCATGAATCCATACTCTGATACAATGTTAAAATGATTAAAGGAATTTCTTTTTCTTGATAATTAAATTGATAACTCTAAAAGATATACAAACAAAGGGCTTGCAACAGATTTCACAAGAGACCATAAAATCATACAGATTGATAACTATACAATCTATAGCACTCCCCATATCATGCTAACTATAATTACAAAATCCATATCCAAATATAATTAAGTTTGACTTATCTTACCATGCTCCTGTTTTGAGCTGCTTTGTAAAAGGTTGGAAATTGATTTTTCAACTGTTGAGCACAAATTTCTAAAAACCCTGTGAGTGCAAGTCAAAATTGGCTGTCAGGTGGGGGCTCCTTCAACGGTTAAAATCCTGCTTAAAAGTGGATTTTAGGATTAATCTCTATGTACGTAATAATGTAAATAGAGTTTTACATAAGGGGGGCTGCCACCTACCATTTATGTGATCCCTTATGAATCATGTTATGTACACACAGCATGATCCTAAATTTTAATTGAAAACATGGATTGATACTACAAAGGCTCTGTTTACAAATATTTTTTCTTTTCTTTTTCTTTCTCTTCCTCTTCCTCTTCCTCCTATTTCTTGTGTGGGCCAACAATTCACATGATAGCATTAAAGATTCTCTTAATAGGGGAAGGAAATTAAAGGTGGTGCAGGGACTCGATTGGACAGAAGTTACATGCATTATTGTGAATAGAAAATGATAGTCGTCACCCTTGGCCTTTCTTTCAATTATTATCCACTTTCCTATAATAAATAAATTTTTAAGTTGTTTCAAAGTTAATATATTAATTTGGTTGCTTGCCAGCTTCAGCAATATTGACTCTGGGAGGTCTTTTAAAAATTAAAAGTGTCCAAATCAAGCAATTAAAAAATTCATTAAAGTGATTTCGACTCGTAATTGAAAATCTTGTATGTTGAAAGGGTCTCAATCTTTAGTTCATTTTATTGTGGATACTATTTGATAAATAAGATAAATGTCACATGTTCACATGTTAGCATTCCAAAACACAGTGGAAAAATGAAATTTATTAATTTAATATCCTTAGATATTTAATATGGGAACACTTACAAATTCCCATATTCTCTAGCGTAGAAGTCCGCAAAAAAAATCGAAAAATCGAATAAGTCAAAAAATTGGTTTGATCTGGTTAATTTTAACCATTAGAACTCGGGTTGGATTGATTTTGGTTTAAACAACAAATTTGTCAGTTAACCGAGCCATGCCCTGAACTAGGTTGGTGATTGATGGGAAAGAAAAAAAAGCTTTATTAAATGACTTCCTTATATAATTGAGAAATGGAAGTCTTTCTTAACTATATTAATTGATCATTAAATAATTTACATGTTACAATCGGTGAGGGTGTGAACGGCGACTTTTCACAAATTTCATTTGAAAGTCAACTAGTCATGTGGGATTAATTATAATCTAAACGACAAATTATAGCATGTTTAAAAATGGTTCAGGAAAAAAAGTAGTATAGAATGACTTATCAAATTCAACTACTTAGAAGCAAATTAATCCGTAGTTACATGAAAAAATGAGTTTCAATTTTTAATATATTTGTTTATTGGGTTTGATTACGAGATTTTTAGTATGTAAGGGCTATAATACATTTGACAATATATTTACAATTTTTACTAATTTAATATAGTATGTACAATTCGATTGGACAAAATTCTGGTTGTTAGGCTTGATGGTTGTGTTTATATATAAAATATTGTACTAACATTTTTAAACGTTGTAGGTGAAATCCTTCGGACAGTTTTATCCACAATTCTGTCAGTTTGACAAAAAAAAAAGTTACTCTCTTGCTCATTTTTAAAATATTAAAAATGTTGTCAAAATTAAATTTTTAGTCAATTGATGGAATTGTGGATGAAAACTATCCAGAAAGGCTTCACTTACAACGTTTGAAAAGTTAGGGGTGGCCACTGCAACAAATCAAAGGTTTGGGAAGAGTATGCTAGTGTTTCAAAGATTTGGGACTTTTGCTGCAATTATCCCTTAATTAAATGAGAAATTAATTTTGCTGTAAATAAAAATTGCTACAGTACTTATGTGAACCGTGACTTTTCACAAAATGTATATGGAAGTCAACGATTCTCCGTGTGAATTGAGCCTGCAACTTGCTGCTTTAAGATTATAGATTGACTTGGGGAGACCGCAGACCTATAAATGAGCCTAAAGTTAAGATCAAATTCATCCAAAGTTGCATAAAAAAAAAAATTTCTCCGAGTTTCGGTTTTTAGGATTATACATCTACCATATATAGGCGAATTTATGGTAACGAAGAATTAATTTAAGAAGAAATGGCGGACGAAGCTGCAGTGGGATTTCTGCTAGAAAACTTAAAGCAGCTACTTCTTTACAATGCACATCTGATTCTTGACGTGAAGAGCGAAGTCGAATCTCTGCACAAAGATCTGCAATTGTTCAAAGCCTTTCTCAAAGACATGGCAAAAAGGGACAACAACCATGAAGTCCTAAATACACTGGTGAAGCAAATCAGAGACATTGTGTACGAAGCAGAAGATTATGTGGACATGTATGTTTCTCATTCAGCTATGCAGAAGGCCCGAAGTGGCTTAAAAAAGGTTGTCCATATATTCGATCATACGACGAAGCTTCGAAATACGGCGGTGGATATTAAGTCGATGAGGGTCAAGGTCAATGATATATATCAAAACAAGAAGTTTGGATTTGAAGCCCTGCTAGTTGCTGCTCCTCCCGTCAAAAAGAAAGAGGTAAATTGCCATTGCTCTGATTAGTGATTTTAATTGATTATCTTAGTTGGTGATTGTGTTTACGATTTATCAGTTCCGACCATGTTTGGCTAAGCATAATAAAAACTTGGTAATGTGTAAAGGAAAAAAAAAAAAAGTCAATACTGGGCATCTCGAGTGAATCTGGATATTAGAAATTAGGGGAGTATTGTTGGATACATGGAATATTAAGTTGAACTTCTTACTTCATACCTCCTTTGCTGTTTCAAATGTAATTTAGAGCCAGTTTGACATGCTTTTACTTCTTAATCAGTCTTATCATTTTGGAATATTAAGTTGAACTTCTTACTTCTTGTAAAAGAGTTTTATAAGGGAATTACCTTATAACAATTTTCTGGAAAAGCTCTTCTATCCAGACAAATCAATTTGAGAAAACATGTTTTAAAGTAGTTTTTTAATCTCAAAAGTAGTTTTTATCTTTTCAAAATCCTTGCCAAACAGGCCTTTACTGTCTACTACCCTTACTCTCTACATAATTCATTGTCATTTATATGTGTCATTAAAATATATGACTAATAAAGTATGTTTCATATTTATACATTTAATTAGTGAGTAACACTATCTATCATTGGTAGGTATGCATTACTAGTAACGTAGCAATGAATCCCTTGCTTCATTCTTTAATGTATTAATGTGCATCACATCTCTAATGGACAATGAATCAAGATTCCATTGCTACGTAACCGATGATGCAACTCTACTAATGACAAATAACATTGTTCTTAATCAATCTTATCATTTTATGCGGCATTACATGGTAGAGACAGGTGATGATCACTGTTGAGATAATTAACATTATTCTTTCTGATATTGATCCCAAAATCTCTCTTTTATAGTGTATCTTCAAACAATTGCACAACTAAGGGTGTGTTTGAGCTCCATTTTTTGAAAGAATGTGTGTTTTAATAGTGATTTTTTTGAGAATATGGTTAAAAAGTAATGAAAAGTTTTATGTTTACATGTAAAATTATTTTATTAGGAAAATGTGCAGTACAAAATGAGTTTTTATATAATGGGCTCAAACAGATGCTGAATATTATTATAGGATTTTGACATAGTTATAGATGGATATATAATTTGTCGCCGATATTTCTAGTAAAGTGTACTACTCAACTAATTTTATTACAATCTTGAATGACAGTCAGTATTAGAATGATTATTGCTCACATATATTAAATGATCCAATTGCACCTCAACTGATTATTGCTTATTATATTAAAGGCTCCCATTGTGGAAGACAACGTTGTGGGCTTTGAAGATGAGGCCGAAAAAGTAACCAAACTTCTCACCGAAGGACCTGAGGAACTACAAGTTATATCAATAGTTGGCATGGCTGGTCTTGGAAAGACAACGCTGGCTAAAATGATATATACTGATCCTGATGTTGAGTTTGAATTCTACAATCGCGCATGGGTATTTGTTTCTCAAAAATACAGTAGAAAGGAAGTGCTTCACGATATTCTAAGACAATTTACTAAGCCTAGCAAAGCTGACATGAATGAAGACGAATTAGCCGACGAACTTCGTAAATTTTTGGAGAAAGGAAAATATTTAATCGTCATGGATGACGTGTGGACTAACAAGGCGTGGGATGATTTAAAAACTGCATTTCCTGAAAACAAGAAGAAGAGTAGAATTTTACTTACTACTCGTATTGAGAAAGTGGCTAAGTATGCCAACCCCAACATAGATCCTCATAAGTTGCGATTTCTAACTACTGAAGAAAGTAGGATTTTACTCCAAAGGAAGGCACTTGGATCAATGGAGTGCCCTGACGAGTTGAAAGACCACGAATTGCGTATTGTCCAGAAATGTAAAGGACTACCACTGGCCATAGTGGTGATTGGAGGAATTCTGCTAGGAAAAGGTAAGGAAAGCGATTCGTGGAAAAAAGTTGCTGAAAGTGTAGAGGCATTTATTAGCATGGACGAGGAGAAAAAAATGGACCATTTTATAGAAATGAGTTTTGATCACTTGCCTTATCACTTGAAAACATGTTTTCTCTACTTTGGGATATTTCCTGAAGACTTCCAAATTCCGGTGTGGAAACTGCTTCGCCTTTGGATCGCTGAAGGATTCATACAGCAGAGTGAAGGAATGAGCATGAGCCTGGAGGATATTGCTGAAGAGTACTTGGAGGATTTCATCAGCAGGAATTTAGTCATGGTTGGGCAAAGGAGGTTAAATGGCAAAGTTAAAACATGCCATATTCATGACATGCTACACGTGTTTTGCAAGAAACGAGCTGCACAAGAAAGCTTTTTCGTTGAAATAACACAGCTTAATCAAGGTACTTATTCATCTTCCAACCCTGACTCCGAAAAGTGCCGTCGCCTTTCCATCAATTCCAGAGTTTCAAACTATATCTCTTCAAAGCCAACCGGTCCACGTGTTCGGTCTTTTTTGTGTTTCGCCCATGAAGAAATAACCTTGCAAAATGAGCAAAATTCTTCCATCCCTGCAGCATTTAAATTGCTGAGGGTGTTAGATGGTAAACCCATCCATTTCTCTCGTTTTCCTGTTGACCTTACTCAACTTGTACATTTGAGGTATCTTGTTCTCTCCTGCAACTTCAAAATACTTCCTTCAGCCCTTTCCAGCCTTTGGAACATACAAACTCTTATAGTCGAGACATCATCACGCACCCTTGAAATCAGAGCAGATGTATGGAAGATGATTCAATTGAGGCATCTAAAAACAAACGCATCCACAACATTGAAAGGTCCTCTCGCTCAATCAAGTAAAAGTAAAGAAGATTCTTTGAACTTCAAAACACTTTCTACAATATCACCTGAAAGTTGTACAGAAGATGTCTTCTCTGCGGCTCCAAACCTAAACAAATTGGGTATTCGGGGCAAATTAGCTAAACTATTGGATACCAAGACTGGATCTAGTTTGTTTGATAGTCTGGGAAAATTGGATTACCTTGAAAATTTGAAGTTATGGAATGATGTATTTCCACAACTACCTTCTGAAGGAAAATTAATTAGCCTTCCCCAAAGCTACCAATTCCCATCGAAGCTAAAGAAGCTAACAATAGTACAGACCATGCTTGATTGGAAGCATATGTCTACTTTGGGACTGTTGGAAGGCCTTGAGATCTTGAAGTTGAAAGACAATGCATTCACAGGAGATCTGTGGAAGTCACAGGATGGAGGTTTCCGTTCTCTGATAGTCTTGCATATTGGAAGGACAGATTTAGTTTTTTGGAAGGCTTCTGCTCTTCATTTCCCACGACTCAAGTACCTTCGTCTTAATCACTGCAGTAAGCTTGATGAAGTCCCATTCGAACTGGGTAATATTCCAAACTTCCAGATATTGGACTTGAACTGCACCACCAGAGCAGCAGCTGATTCTGCTAAGAAAATTTTGGAGCATAAAAAGCAGCCTGGTGGCAGTGGATTTAAGCTTTCTATTTACCCTCCAGATCATGATCAATGATTTCCATTTGTTGAAAGCTCAAAAATGCTACTTCACAGGTAATAGATTTTAATCTTTGTTCTCTTCACTTGATATTTCTTTTCCTATTGAAAACTTAAGAAACATATATTTCATGGGAAGATCCAGGTTAGAATTATTCTTCCCAATTAGCACCACCAAGACAAGATTGTTATTTCCCCTCAGTCTATTTCTTGAAACTTTTTGTGCTCTATCCTCTAATCCGTGATCTGAATCACAAAAACCTGAAATATATGAAATGGAAGTCCAAGTAATCATGTTTGCTTCTGTCTTACACCGTACTAACGAATTATGAAAATTATTTCTAGTGTAATGATGTAAAAATTCAATGATATGATCGATTCATGGATTTGTATTTTGTGCAGGCAGATAATCAAATGAACAATGATGTCATGAATGTTGAATAAAGGAAGTTTGGATGCATGGAGCCAATGCTTCTCTTCCCTGCATTTTTACATTTCGTTCAATAAAAGGTTGCACTTTATTCAAGTGTATGTTGAACTTCAGAATATTTGTATTCCTTTTTATCAAGTGTGTTGTACTGCTGTCAACAATTTACTTGCTTCAGTTTTTGACTATGGAATTACGGCTGCTTTCTTTTTACCTACGTATAAATATTCTTCTTGACGAAGTGGTCAATTGTGAAGAGGCAAATAGAAAACTGCATGGTCATTCTACTTGGAGCAGGTTTTCCTAAGTAAATTAAACTTACAGATATGTTAGATTTTATTCTCATACATATTTGGAAATACAACTTTTCTTATAAAAAACATATAAAGACCATCTTTGGCCAATATATATAAACTATTTATAATAGATCAAATCACTTTTATCCACACATTCTCGAGAGAGACCGGTTGTGAAGGAGAGACTTAGAAGTTATGGGTACAATTAAGAATGAATTATAGAAATTTCAACTAAAAATTGAGATCTATTGTGTAAGTTTGGGATAGTTGCAATATAACTCCAAATCCTTCATGGTCTTTAAATTTGTTTTGTTTTTCCCATCGTATCCCATAATTGTGTTAAACATTGCTAAATATATTCTATTCCTTTCAATGTGCATCACATCTAAATTCTATTGTGTAATGTTTATATACCACTAAGGCATCTCCAAGCACGTGTTTCATCAATTTATTGTTTCTTACAAGCTCTATCATTTATAATTTTGGAAAGTTTCTCAACCATACTCCCAACTTATCAGTAGTTAGCCCAGGCATTGCCATTTTTTGAAGCATTGCTCGCGTATTAATGGTGGCAATCAAAAGATAGTGTCTTCAGGGAGGGATTTTTGCCGTTGATTTGGATGGAAAGCCGATGGCACACTATTATGATCATGATCTATAACGAACAACAAGCGGCATCAAAATTGGGGAGCATTTGTATTGTGGTTCGGTACAATTTCCATACATCATGCGCCTTAATATAAGCCAATATCCAGCAACATGATATGGAGGATGGTGGTTGGGTTTTTTACTCTCTCTTATTTGATCGTTAGCAAGTTTCCAAAAATAGGGCTCAAACTTCTTTGCTTGGATTAAATTGAACTCTATGCCCCTATTTGGTGGTCTTTAAACTTAAAAAAACTTTGTTTTGAATAATATGTTTTAGAGAATGTGTGGTTAAAAAGTAGGGAAAAAATTTAGATTTACGTGTAGAGTATTTTATTACTAGATTGCAAATGGGTACTTCAATTGTCTTGTATCAAATGTGCAAATTTCTATGTGTGTTTGATGGATATTATTGAGGAAAGAATCTATTTTAAACAGTGATATGATGAGAAATATGTGGTTAAAATATAAGGAAAAGTTATTGATATCATGAAAAACATTATTTTATTGAAAAATATGTGGTTGAAAATGAGTTTTGAAAGAATGTGTATCAAATATGGACTTACCACCTTATTTATATTATATTTTTATTTTATTTTAAGTATTAAGGTTGTATTTGAGCCACATTATTTTGGAAGAATGTATTTTGGAATAATAGATTGATGAAGAATGTGTGGTTGAAAAAGAATGAAAAATTATTAATGTGGTGGAAAATATTATTTGATTGAAGAATGTGTGATTAAAAATGAGTAAAAGAATGAGAACGAAAATTTTAATCTGGCTTAAATATGGAGCTTGACGTGTACAATAAATGAAGCTAGCTACCAAATAGCCTGATTTTGTAAATAGGATAGCTTAGTTTCTGTTTGAGAAAATATTTGAAGATTTGTTTTATGAATAGGATAAAAAATTGTAATTGTAAACAGGATAGCTTAATTCTGCTACTCCAAAATAAAAAATTGTCCAATATTATTTAGAACTCATGAAGTTTTCCATGAGCAAGCTCCAATGGTCATAGTGCCCATCAAAGTGTGGAATTGTACAAATTCTCAGAAGCCATGAAAGAAATTTATCACACAAGTGAAAAGAAGCAAGCAGTTGCTTTAAAACACTCCCTCGTGTATAGGGTCGGATTGGGCAGTGGACTACACTTGGCTGTAGCCCACTATTGTCCAAGCCCAGATCCATTAAAAATGATACAAATTGGTTGTAGTCCACCGTTGTTCAAGCCCACTGTTGTCCAAGTCCACTGTCGTCCAAACCCGAATTTGGCAGTGGGCTATACTATTTTTTTAAATCTTTGGCCCATTTATTTATTTAATTTAGGCCCAATTCTTTAAACAAACCTATTTAATTTTAATCTATACCATTTTCTTCTATTTTCACCTCATTTGAAAATCCAATTGAAATAATTCCCAAAATCCCAAAATCTTTTCACAGTTTCACCCAACTGCAGATACTATCGCGGAACACCTACCAG
>CAIGRB010103979.1:0-28394 GCA_903798255.1 Fraxinus quadrangulata | reverse complement strand
CCTTGTTTGAGCCCCATTTTGGAGGAAAAATATATTTTTAAATTGTGATTTTTTGAAAAATCTGTAAATAAAAAATAAGAAAAAAAAATTCGAGCCCCGTATCGGTGATAGACCCAATTCTTATAATTATGATACCCATATGAGATACAGAGAAATAGACTTCGTTTTTTTTTTTTAATTTTGTTGACCCTTGAGATGTTAATACATATGTTGCTTGTGTTTAATCTTTCGAATGGATTCAGTCTAATACATATACGAGGAAGGTAATCAAAAGAGAGAGAAGAACTCATCTTCTTTCTTGATTTATGTGTAAAATTAATTTAATAAAGAATGTCTAGTTGAAAATGAATGTCTGGTTTGTTGCCATTTTTTAAAAAATATATATATTGTAAATAGTAAATTTTTGAAGCACGTGTGATGGAAAAATACGAAAAAATTTTATATTTACATGTAAAATATTTTATTGTGTGAATGCGTGGTTGAAAATGAATAGGTAGAAAAAAAGAATTTTGAAAAAATAGAAAACAAACAGGGGTTGGGTTGGCTCAAACACGAGCTTAATTATCTTACTTAAACCAATTTGCAATATTAATCCATTCAAAATTCTTGATCGAAAGAAGGATGAAATCAAGAGTATTGTTATTTAGTACCATTGATATTTAACACCAATTTAGATAGTAGCACTAGTGATATATAATTTCACATTTAAATGAATCTATCGTACAATGTCACATAGACTAGTACTCTAGTAATCAATGAGATCCACTTCAACGATATTCTAGTAATCAATAATATTATCAATGATAACATTATTCTAAAATCAATGGTGCGCTGAAATCTTGTCCTGTGAAAGAATTGTCTTTAATTCTAAAAATGAGATCTTGGGTCACAAATAATTTAGCCACGTTTAGTAGATTTCTTTAAAATTCATTTTTAATTATATGTTCTCCAATTAAATAATTTTGCACATAAATTCAAAAAGATTTCTCACTTTTTAACTATACATTCTTCTAAGAAATTAAATTTATAAAATCTACATCAAAAAGACTCTTAAATATAGGAACATATATCCTTGCATAATAGAAACCGTCAATATAAATGCTAAGCGGTTTAATGATTTTCCCTCCCACGTTAACTTATGTTAAAGTAGTGTGCGATTTTGACATCCACTTAAAACGGTTTTTTTAAAGTTTCAACCCACCCAAATTTACATATTTAAATATGTTTAGAACTCAGAACCTCACTTTTGATAGTTAAGTATCCAAAATCACATCAATTAAAAAGCTTAGGAAGCATATTCCTAATTTTCTTGAAATAATTCGACACTATACTACCAAAAATCAAGTGTAATTCATCGAAATCTTTAACTAGGACACCATATCTTATTTTGTTTTTTATTGAGTAATTTACATATATTTTCTTAAGGTTTAGGACAATAACAAATACCTTCACTTCCTTCTCAAAAAGATTAATGATATTCACAAGCGACTTTTACTGATTAGTGATGTAGCAAAATTTAAGATGACAAATTAAGATATTAAATCAATTAAAGTCATCTAAATACCACATTACTACTTGTGGGCAAGAGATGATGATGAATAACATTATTATTTTAAAAATGGTGGTTATTTTACACCACAAATTTGTTTATTGTAATTAAAAAAATCTATTTACTTAAATTGGTCTAAAGTAGAATTACATAAATAACCCGCACTTTCAAGCATTGTTTTAGCTAAAAACTTATTTCTACTTCCACCACACCTCCAAAACCCTTCTTCCCATACTCTATGTTTTTTCCTTTTTCTCTCAGCGTCAGACGACAGTGAAGAAGAAGAGGAAAGGTTAACGACAGTTGAAAGGTTTTTTTGCAACAAATGAGCAGTGATTGCTAAGTATATAGACTAGGAAATACAGAGAGCAACCAAAAAATCATAGAGGAAAAGATAAAATGGAACTGCATCAAACCATTTTCTTTAACATAACATACCCATTGCCATTGGTGGTTACTTACTTTCCTATTTAGTACATTTGGGAACTCAGATTAATGAGTAATGTTATTTGTACGTCATTGTGTACAAATAGCACTACTCAAGATTAATTACCTATAAATTCTTGCATTGTGTTTATGTCTTCAAAAATGTTGTTGTTGTTTGTTTGCAATGAATTAAAATGGGAAAATAGATACATTAATAAGACTAATGCTACTTGTACAGATAAAATCTATAGTTTGCATTACAGATACAATGTGATGTCCATTGATAGATGTTGCTGCTTCTTTTTTGTTTTTTTTCCTAACTCCACGTCATCACCTGTCATCTAATTTGTAATGCAGACTCTACAAATAGTATTAGACTATTAATAATACTACTTGCACGTAAAGAGCTGTATAACAATTTACATATAGATGAGGTGTAAAAGAGAGTGATAATTTTTTTTTTATTTGGTTAAAAAAAATTCTAACTAAATCATATCTTATCACATCATGATCATGTGTTACCTCAAAAAATACACAAATGGAATCTCGACCACCTCTCATCCACATAGACATCACGTGCACACTGAATACCCTATTAGAAGGCAAAGACCACTGGTCAAGAAAAGGGTTTGTCGACCATTTGCACTCCGACGGCCAAGTTCACGATCGAACAAAAGAAAAATGAGTGCAAGAGATAAGAGTGGGGATTTTGTTAGGGTTTGAGAACATACTTTATTGTGAATGAAACTCACCCACACACACATAGAGGAAAATGTAAATTGGCCAATGGTTAATGAGCAGAGCTCATGATGCAATTGTTTAATTAAAATAGGCACAATCAAATGAATAGTCGATGTTATGTTGACATATATAGGACCCCATTCTTTTGAGCATGTCACAGAATTTGTAAGTGTAAAAATAGTCCCCCAAGTCTGAGTCGTACATTTGGGTACGGATCAGATTTCGAAATATAAATTGTCAAGTATGCAAGAACTTACAGATTGCCTAAAAATATTAGCAGCTCTAATATGGGATTACGAACTGCCTCGAAAATACATGTGCGAGTCTGAATAAGCGAGTACTTACAGATTGTCTCGAAAGATGTCACATATAATTTGTCAAAATTTTAACATCTCATTTGTAATATAGAATAAACCAACTTGCAATATAACATAATATCTCCACACACATATACAAAGTAAATTGGGTCCACTTACCCTTCCAAATAACGTAAAATAATGATCAGATCAAAACTTGCTAGTGTGAAGCAAGTAATATGATGTCTATAAAATAATAATGCAAATAACGTGGCATACGTAGTGACAATAGTGAAAATAGTGTTATGTCATGCTTCCAGTAATAATCTAATAATATTAAGGTACTAGTGTCACAACAGTCCCTATCTACAAAAATATATTTGAATAAAACACAATGTAAGTGTATTGTTCGTTAACAAGTAATGAAGTTGGCTTTTTTAGTCCGAATATTGTCCTACAAGAATTGATTAACTTCAAATTATCTTGACCTTAATCGAGACAATAAAATGAAAGTGTTCGTTTTTAATGAATTTATAATTTACTGATGCAGATGCAATTATGAATGCTTTATCATGACTAAATGAAATTTATGTCAAATGCAAATTGAAGTTTTGCCAATATATGATGAATGTATTAGGATTACGAATCTCTATGTAATACTCTTTTTAAACATAGTTCCACACTTTGACGCACGATTGAAATATTGAAGAATTAATACTCCTAGATTATTGAACAATCTCTCTTGAGTAAAGTCAAACCTACTCTAATATGTGATCCGATAATATCTATATGACGAATGCGAAAATATAAGAATGTATGAATTTTTGTAAGCACTTAAATATTCAAGTAGGGTATAGCGGTATATTTTTATCTCCTATTGGACCCTATGATAATTTATACCGCGTCAAACTTATTTCCCTTCTTTCGAACGCATGAAATAAGTCACAACATTCACACAATTACGTATACAATAATTATGGAGAAAAAACACATATAAACCATTTAAACATCCCAAAAACGTGTTTTTGATGTCAAAGATATAAAATTAAAATTAAGAATCATATTACACATTTTATCTAACCCTAATAAATAATTAATCCAGCCTAACATGGTGGAAAGAAGAAAATCAGAAAAGTAAATAAATAACGACATCACCAATTCGATTTTTGAGTTTAATCTTCGCTTCGTGGTGTTGCTTATCTTGTTTTTGCCTATTTTCTTCTCTCAAAACCCTTATGAATATATTCTATTGCATTCTGGGCAGCTCTAGAGTTTAAATACGCGACCATGACTTTGTTTTCTTAAGTGTTTCAATCATACAAGGAAACCATAAAATCGCATTAAAACAAACCAACTATGCGACCACATAGTTCAGAGACACACAATCGCATAGAAAATTTGAATTGGCACTGAATTTCTCTGAAGGAGACTATGAGACCCGCATAGAAATAATGATATACGATCGCATAGGTCGATTTCTGAATTCTTTTATTTTGGTCATCCAAACTCCATTTCACGTTCCTCGACATTTTTTCCCAGTTCTTCTTCGACCAACTCTTCATTCATTGGCTCAATTTGACCTCGGCATCTTCACATCTTCAATTCCTCTTTCGGGTTATCTTACAATTATTTGCATCTTTGTCCTTGAACTTTGATTTTCTTTCGTTTTAGTTCTTTTTCCACTTGTTTCTCCTTATTTCACCACATTCATCACTTTATCCTACAAAACGTAAATTACATAGAATTAAGTTATATTCCAACATATATATCAACAATAGTCTATGTTTGAAGCCCGGAATAAAGGTGTAAATCGCACTTATCAACTCCCCCAAATTTGAACTATTGTTTGTCCTCAAACAAAATTGTAACTTAACTCTACATAAACATGGTTTGACAACTTGTCATGTCTCATGATTGAAACTTAGTAATTAGCAAAATGAACAATTTCAATAGTGCAAAATCAAATCAATCTCCACATGTTAAATGCTTAACTTCACGTGTGTGTGTGTGTGTGTGAACTCATGTAAACATATCAAGCTCATGATTGGCCAAACACTTAACCCATATTAGTCAAGTATTTTCTTACTTCGCTCGAGAGATACATACCTCCAAACTTATACTTTTCACTCAATTTTTCCTGGGGTATATACTAAGTTGAATGTTTTCAATACTATTCTTTACCCTCTCTTAGATTGGATAGATCTTACTATTACAAGTTTTTATTTCAACAAGTCGAGATTCTCATTTATTTTCGATTGCTCCAACTTTTATGACTAAACTAAGTTACTTACCTCTCAATAAAGGTATAGTTCTATTAACCAAATGTTTGGGGCTTAATTAATGTAATTATGCGTGTGTGTGTGTATTAGCTTTTTCTTATTTGCTTTCTATATAACCTATGTGACGCGTTTTTGGCCAATAACTCCCAAATCAGATGACCATAGGGCACCATGTTTTAAACCACCCTCGATTTATATAAGCTCGAAAAGATACTTTTATTCACTCAAAGATTAGTGCAATATCCATTTTCTTTTAGAGATCCGGTTTCTAAAACTAACATTTAACTTAAAACTTTCACATTGTCCTCGTCTCATTGGTTTTAGATAATTCACACAAGTTAATATCATGCACGGAATCTCTACCCAACTCAATGTTCCTCTATAACAACCTAACCATCTCCAAACTACCATATAGTTGGATTATGGATTCATACTAGAAGGTTATTCAGGTTTACTTACTATGTTCAACTTTTTTTTCTAAATAATAAACCAAATCACTAACTTAATATGTCAAACATGAGTATTGTGCATATAAAATGTCAAGTTTCACACTAACAAGCTTTGACTAATCTAACAATACACTATTTTCATTATTCACAATTCATGCATATTCCAATATTCAACATCATAGTCGGCAAAGTTATCAAATCCATACAATCACACAAAACTATAATCTAATGCTAGAAAACAAACATATAGAAACTAAAAATAACTGAATGAAAACTGCAAAATTTTAATTTTTTTTACACAGTCACACAAATCTGCAGTAAAATATGACGAATGTCATCCCAAACTTATAATGTAAAACATTGTCCTCAATATTGTTATTAATAACAAAAGGTAATATTGAAGAATACGTAACAATAAGGACAAATTCGCAATAATATAAAGATAATGGGGTTCAGAATACTTCCCGATCAGCACGGAGGTTGTAGATGGAAATCGAAATCGGATGCGCCATCAGGTGATGGTGGTGGGAGTCGTGCAAAAATCTATCGCATCAACTCGAATTGCTGTGCAGCTCGGCCTGCATGCCCTGAATGTGTAGAGACTGATCCCGAACTTCAGTCTCAATATAACCCAAGCGGTCCCAAGTCTCGTTAGACCTTAACTGAATCCCATCAACTCTGCCCATATAGTGATTCAACGGTCCATTCAGGATCTCAACCTCTCGCCTTACAGCCAAAGACTTGTTACTGGCGATAGAAGCGAAGTTCCTGGTACTCAGCATATCATTCCTCATTGTCTGGAAATTCATACGCATGGCACCCACAGCCGCTGAAGACTCTCGATATCTCGTCTAGAACCGGTCATAGTGGAAAAAATATGTCTCAACAACTGTGTATCAACATCCAATGGTGTCGGTGGTGGTGGTGTCTCCAGCATCTCAATGTCCTTAGTCCCCGGAGCTTGTACACCATGTTGCTGCCTCAGGTGCTCACTCTCTTGCTTCTCTCTATGTTTGTCCCTAGCTCGATCCCGAGCCTTCAAAGTAGTCCGTTTAATGAAAGGGCTAGGTTTTTCAGAAAGCTCCCCGGATGGGATAGTAACGCTGGTACTCTTGCAGATCCCACCGATCAGACTTGAAAAAATTAGATAACGGTGATGATCTTGTCAGACACCCTAAGAGTGAATCTGATCATAAACGAAGGTGGTTAAGTCAATCTTTGTTCCTCTCACTAAGTGATAGAGAAAATCGATCGTTGGATCGGTGAATGTGGTCTGATGTGAGGTTAGCTCGATGTTGTGGTGGATAAACAGCTATAGAATGGCTATTGACGGTATAAGCTCAATCTGATGTCACATTGAAGTTTGTAATAGCCAAGCAGTGTATTACCTCATGCCCAAGTAAAACTCCCCCGACTGTGTTCCAATGAAAATCTCCTGAAATAGGAACAACGTTATCCCAAGTCAACTAATAGTAGTCGTATATTACCTCGGGTGTTAACATGATCCACTTGTCCCGTACCCATGTCTGGTATAGATATTCGGACCTAGGGTGTCAATGTCACTGTTGAAATTCGCATAGAACTTACGAACTAGTCTCTCATACACTGGGTGATATCTTTCTATGACTTTGCCCCAACCACAGTTCTGTACTAAAGTGACTATCTCGAATCCCCAAAAATCCTCCAATTTAACCAGTCGTTCTGGAAGTAGTGCCCAGTGGCTAATAATATCTGAGTATCGCGTGTTGGCCATTTGATTCAAAAATCTTCACATTCCCCCTTCTTGTCCTCTAGTCCGTGTAGTCCCCAAAGTGGAAGCTACTTTCTCTTTCCCTTTGACTGTTTGCTCAGGAAGCATTCTGCAACCACAAGGAAAAATGAAACATGTAAGTCATTTATGATGCATAAAGTAAATGCTATAGGACTTGAATATGAAATGGAACAAATGAACACCAAAGTCTCTAAACTTATGTCAAAGGGATGCATGATAGTCAAGTAATCGAAAAGAGTTATGTAATTGACCAAACAAAACATAAAATAATGCAACGAGGTCATGCTTGACTAATTTTGTAGTTAACTATGTGTATTATAGAACAAAATTGCAAAATGTAGTCAACAAACCCAAAACCAAGTCAAAAAAATAATAATTTTCCATTTAAAATCCCGTTCGACCAAGCAATTTCGCCTCCGGACACCGTCGAGAAAAATCAAAATTTTCCCGAGCAACCTCCAGGCATATGAAAGATAGTATATTAGTCTTACACATATTCAAATTTGAGGTCAAATGAACGTCACTTGGATTAGAAAATTGAGGGACGAAGTGAGAGATGTGAAGTACCGTGTGCCTAGCCATTTCATGCTTATGTGTGGTCGTGTGGTTTTGGTGTTTTCAATGACATTTTTCAATGAATATCAACACAAAAAACAATCTAAAATGCATATCAACAATATCAAATTTGAAATGAACTCTAATTCCACACAAATTGTCACATATACATTTCATCGAACTTTTTGTAAGCGCTTCATTTTCCATGGAAATTTCGAGATATAGGTACGAATCATCAATCACAAACCCATCATCAACCTAATACCCTTACTCTATCTCAACATTCAATTACATCCCCAAACAACAATGGGAAACTTACTTAGAAAAGGGCAAAAATAAAGAGCATAGAGTTTGAGTGATGTGTTGTAGGTGTGTGTTGTGTATGAGGGTTGTTTAAGTGGTGGTGTATGATGTGTCCACGTGCGTGTGCGTGTGCGTGAGTTGAAGTGTGGGTGTGTGTGGTGTGCGTGCATTTTAAAAATAAAATGAGGCTTGAAGTTGTTCTATGTGACCGCATAGAACAACATGTGGACCTGATTTGCCTCTTGCGATCGTATGTCTGGTAGTACTATGCGATCGCATAGACTACCAAGTATAGGATATTAGCTTGTTTCAGAAAATATTTATTTTCGATCTCGACGGCCCCCATTGCCTCGATTTTCATGCTAAACAAATTGAAATAAATGTAATGAGCTTATGCATCATGGAAAATTTGTAACCCCTAATTAATTTTTCGAAAACTCATTTTTCAGTCAATGTTCACCAAAATCTCGACTTTCTATCCACAATGCAAACTCGGCTTTCCAACCCCTCCACAACTTGTCAAAACACAATTTAAACCACAGGAGGTGCGTGAATGCCGTGAATTTGATTCAAAAAACATCATTAAACTTGAAAACACATGTTGATCCCGAAAAGCTCAAAATGGATCTTTTGTCTCGAAATGTGTGACTTTCTTACCAAATCAACTAAATACCATTTCAACACCCCAAACTTGTGCACAACACATTAAAAATCAATTTGGACAATGCGTAGACTCTTAGTGAACTCTAGGGATGATAAATGACCTAATATGACTAAAAATTTTCAAAAACATGAAAAATTCATAATCTAATGCTAAAACGAAATAAATAAAAGAGAAGAATTGTTGGATTGCCTCCCAACCGGCGCTAATTTATAGTCTATAACTCGACTTAACTTCGATTGGTTCATTCTGATGTTCTGAGATGGACGGTGGACTTTGCTTTTGGAAAATCACCGCTCGAATAATGTTTCAACCGTTGTCCATTCACCTTAAATATTCCATTGCTGTCATGAGTGATTTCAACTGCCTCATATGGAAACATCTTAGTGATTGTGTATGAACCGAACCATCTTAACCTCAATTTCCTAAGGAATAACTTGAGTCTCGAGTTGTATAAAAGAACTTGTTGTCCCACCTCAAACTTCCATCTCTGAATATTCATGTCATGCCACTTTTTGATGCTTCCTTATAGAGTTTTACATTCTCATACGCTTCTAATGGGAATTTATCCATTTCATTCAATTGTAGCAATCTCTTTTCACCAGCTGCCTTCAAATCAAAGTTTAAATTCCTAACTACCTAGTATGCTTGATGCTCCAACTCAACTGCCAAATGACATGCTTTCCCAAAAATCAACCGATACGGAGACATGCCTATAGGTGTTTTGAATGCTATCTTGTAAGCCTATAGCACATCGTCAAGCTTTGTAGACCGATCTTTCCTATAAGAGCTCACTGTTACATTAAGTATCATCTTCAATTCCCCGTTAGAGATTTCAACTTGGCCACTGGCTTGAGGATGATATGGAGTTGCAACACGATGCCGGACGCCATATTTAGCCAATAAGAACTCAAATTGACGATTATAAAAGTGTTTGTCCCCATCACTGATGATAGCCGAAAGAGTACCATAACGGGTGAAAATATACTTCTTTAAAAGCCCAATCACCACCTAGGATTATTGGTTGGCAATGCTACCGCTTCCACCCACTTGGAGACGTAGTCAACATCAACCAGTATATATTGATTCGAGAATGATGGTGGAAATGGTCCCATGAAGTCAATTCCCCATACATAAAAAAGTTCCACCTTAAGGATACTATTTAGAGACATCTCATTCCTCCTCTAGATATTTCCAGAGCACTGACACCTATCATACATCTTTACAAATTCAAAAGCATCTCGAAATAATGAAGGCCAATAGATCCCAGATTGTAGAATTTTTACTATTATTTTGGATGCCCTAAAATAGCCCGTATATACAGATGAGTGACATTACTCCAATATTTTAGGTACTTTTTCCTCTGGTACACATCATCCAATAATCTGATCTGCTCCTCGCCTATACAGAATGAGATCTTCTCAAAAATAACATTTTAAGTTAGAGAACTTCTTTCTCTGATGACTTGAATAATCCGGTGGTGTGATAGATTTGGCCAAGTAGTTCGCGATATCAGCATTCCAAGGCACCCCATCCATACTAAAAATCTGCTCATCTGAGAAAATCTCATTAATCTCAATCGAATCATTATGTTCTTCTCCTCAAGTTGAGATAAGTGGTCGACTACCACATTTTCGCTGCTCTTCATGTCCCTTATTTCCAAATCAATATTCAAGGAGCGAGAACTCATAGAATGCTACCTCCGACAATAAGAAATCCATGAGTTAGGGTTCACCTTCGATAATAAAAAAACGACGAGTTAAGGCTCACCTTAAAGAATAAGAAAACCAGAGCTAGAGTTCATTTTTCAAATAAACGAGGTCTTACCAGCTCTAGAGTTCATTTTCAAATAAGTGAGGTCTCACCTCCGGGGCAAGTTTTAAGAATTTGCATGCAAAGTGCAAAGTCTTAAAACTTGCCCCGAATAATAAAGATGATAATCAAAAGGGGCTTTGACCAAGAGAATCCAAGCTCAAGCATTTTGTTGAACACTTGATGAGCGTAGTTGTGATTTTGAATTTTCTGTCAAGGTTGTAATATTTGGCCTTGAGAATTTAATAAAAAAAGGTCATTGAAGTGCAATTTGAATATCCTCCTTAAAAAGTCATGCCAAATGTATCTTTGGTGCATCTTCGAATGCAAAGACAAGAATAAATAATTTCGGCGATTAATTCAAGCCCCATCACCTTAACATTGGAATTCCAACCACACCTTCCATTACCCAAGTGTGAAGTTGAGAATCCTCAAATATATAACAGAAAGAAGGATTCTTCCAAAAATACTCCAATCTAGTCGACAATCAGTGGCCTTGATTGTTACCAATTCTTTGTTTTCCTTTGGGGTTTCCATTTATTTTAACTTCGGAGCAGAAGCCGCAAGTCAGCTAAGGAAAAATAATTGCAAGAAAAGCCAAGTCATGATGGCCACCAAATGAATTTATATTCTCCATTTTATATCAATTTGGCAATGAGTGTAAATTTTCATTCCTTGATCATCATAAGTGGTAGCCCAAGCATAATGAATTGTGCTAAATAAAGGGAACAATACATAAATCCTATCTATAAGAATTACATTTAAAAAATAACAAACTTTAAAAATCTTTTCAAAAATCAGGTATTAAATCAATTTATTAAATATTTTTAATTATAATATAAAACAATTACTCCAATTTATTAAATTTCATCTCCAAATCATCCACATTCTCATTCTCTCTCTACTCTATTCTCTCTCTACCATTTCTCTCCATCGGAGGCGGCCATCAACTCCGACGACTGCTTGATGACTACTCTGGTAGCCACTCCGGTGACTTTTTAGACGATCAATTCGGCGGCCTCTCCAGCGATTACTCCGACGACTCAAAATTTCCAGAAAATTAAAAATTAAAAATCACACCCCCACTCCATGGATCCACCTACCACCACCCCAATTCGCCGACACATGTCATCCGTGACTAATTGTGATCAAGTTTGTATTCAATGTGATTAATTGTGATCAAATTTGTGTTCAGTGTGACTGTATGTGACTAGGTCAATCTCAAGTCACAATCGGTCACAATCAACACAAAACTGGTCACAAACAGTCACCACAAATCCAAGTCATACCTTCTCCAAATCCAGAATGGAATGGATACAGGCTGTACCCTACTTAACATCAGAGATGAGCTTACCTACATCCACAACATTTTCCATGAACGAGTTACCAACTTATATGAACTTCTCAATTCAATATGAACATGAGATGGATTAACCGTGACCAACTTTGCATTCGGTGTGACTAACTGTGATCAAATTTGTATTGAGTGTGACTATTAGTGACCAAGTCAATATCAAACCACAATCGATCACAATCAACACAAAATTGATTACAAACAGTCACAACAAATACATCATCGATCGCAAGATCACCACAAATAACCACCACCACAACAAAATCCATCAACGCCACAGAACCACCAACACAGCAACAAAAAACACGGCGCCTGTACCATCACCACCACAACAAAAAAATGACAGTGTCGAAGAGAGAGAATGGAGACCGAAAACAAAAAAAATCGATCTCAACAGCTTTTGTTCTCACTACCACCAACCATCGCGATTTTGGGATCAAAATCACTAGCAACCTCACGTCTACCTCACCATCTAGACGATACCCAATCTCCTTCCTCAGATTCGAGCTGAGTGGCGAACAGAGTGCCGCCGTGCGTGAAGATAAGCGCCGCTGTGAGCGGCGTTATCACTGAGATTCTCTTCCGATCGTGACATTAGGGTTGTGCAAATCGCCATTAAGGCTGTGCAAATTGGCGCTACTCATGACACGGTTCTCTTCCGGTGGTGACGTCGCTGCACCGAAAATTCTCTTCCAGGGGACGGCGCTATCACTGAGAGAAGAGAGGAGGAGATGGTTTAGATAGAAAGATAACTCACAGGGATTCCAAGGATAGTGAGAATGGAGGTAGAGAGAGAGAGAGAGAGACGAGTGACATATATGGATTGAAAATTAATTGGGTTTTAATTATTAATTTAATTAACACCTAATTTTTGATAAAATAAACATTACACCTGATTTTTGAATTTGGAAACTTAAATACCTGGTTTTAGGTAATTTTCTCCTAAATAAATCACCAGTGTAGAATAGAGATGTAATTTGCAATGGCCCATAAAAATGAAGAAATAAATGTCCAGCACAAATGATGATACTACAATCCATTCAGGAGGCTGAAGTGCTGGAGAAGTTTATACCATTGTGTACTTATATTATGTACAGCAAGAATAATCCTTATTGTTTTGGTTCTACGGGTGGATTCCATTCCATATGAAAGTTATATACACTATTATGTACATATATTATGTATCCCAAGCGTTGCTCAAACAATAATTATAGGCCCCAAGAGATATAAATGCTTGGGCCCAAATTCGCATAAATCTGGCCCAAATTTGCATAAATCTGGCCCAAATTCACTGAAGCCCATTAGTTAACTAACATATTCCAACTTCTTGTAGCGAATAAAATTAATTTGCAGCAATCCAACAAAAGTACCAATTAAGCTGTAAATGTCTTCTTTTATTTTGCCAAACAAAATAGCTTGCAAAGCTGAATAGACAACCCATTTTGGTCCAACACACCGCCACCATGGTCCTGTCTCCATCAGAATTTAATGAGAACACAACGGGCAAAAGCTAGACCCCAAGATCAGTTGTTAATGTGGGGTTGCAGGGTGCTGACAAAAGGTTGACGTTATGGTGATCGCCGGAGGCAATGGAGGTTTTAGCAGTAGTTAAGACACAAAAGTGTAGCTTATTTATCCTCTTCTTGGTAATAGGGCTATTTGATTTGTGGCTTGATTCTTTTTCTTGAACAATACTGATTCTTAGAGAAGTATGGAGCACTTACCGGGCATTGTTTGAAAGAAAACAAGATGAAGATGGTGGGTGTTTTGGCTGATGTCAACATTGAACAAGCGAGCTTTCATGGAGTTGAAGCTTGGCATTTTTCTTCATTTTCATTTGTTCCATCCAAGCAGATCCGGTTGACCTTTTTTCTATTACCAAATGCTTCACAACAGGGACAAATAATGGCCTCTTCTCTTCTTTTTTGATGGGTTTTTCAGTACTTCAAACACAAACAGACAAACTGATGGTTTCCATCTTTGTGATCTTGGTGCCAAAAAGTGGTAGAGAAATTCCTTTTATTTTTTAAATTTTTCGACGCCTGAAAAATCCTATCTGCTTGTTTGCTTCCAAAGAAATTTTACCATCCCTCTTTCCAGTAGAATTTTTCTTCCTTTAATGGGGCTGGCTTCTTCAAGTTTTGGTTTCTATCTTTGCTACTTTGGTAGAGAAAATGCTCTAAAAATTCTTCATTTCTGATGATTTTTTGAATCTGGTGAGAGTATGGTCAACGTATCATTTTTCACAAAAGTCAATCCATTGACCTAAGAAAATATGCAATAGAATCACGATCACTATCTCTCAACGTAGACATCACCTGTACACAGAATACCCCATTAAAATGCAAAGATTGCCGGTCAAGAAAATGGTTTGAGCGACTGATTGCACTCGGACGATCACGACAACGGTTGGACGAAAGAAAAATAAGTGCAAGATATGAGAGAAGAAATTTGCCTAGGGTTTGAGAACCTTGTAAATAAAACTTATATAAAGGGGCCAATTATTAATGGGCTGAGCCAATGATGCAATTGTCTAATTAAAATAGGGTATCAATTGAATAGCCGATGTCATGTTGACATATATGAGATCTCATCCCTTAGAAAATGTCACGTAATTTATAAGTGTAACACAAATCATTGTATAAATCATTATTTACATATAACACACCGATATATACATTATTAAGCATCTGTGTTTATCTTAGAAATTGATTCGGAGGGAGTTAGGGTGGGGGTGGCAAAAAGAAAGTGGGAAAGCTTTCTTTTTTTAGTTGGTTGATGAAATTTTGATTTAATTATATTTTACAACATTTGTTAGTAAACATATTTGTAATCGTGATGTACATGTAGCATAGTCAAAAATTGAAAAAGGGTAAACACACCACAATTGTACTTCTTTCTAAAAACAAATTATTAATATCGGTTTTAATTGTAAAATATTGTGAAAAAAATATGTTTTGGTGCAATTATAAAGCGACGTAATAAACATAAATTACGGAGGCCACATAGTTATCTTTTCAAAAATTTAAGAAAAATAATCAACTCTTAAAAGTTTAGGGTACATTTGATTTGCTGTTTTCAATTTTTAGTTTTGTAAAATACTAAAAACGTGTTTGGTTAGGACAAATTTATAATATAAAACTCTTGCATTTTTGACATTTTGAGTGTTTTCAGTGAAAATTTTAAAAANAAATCAAGATAAATAAATTCAAAAATTATAATTATAATTTTTTTAAAAAAGTAAAAGAAATTATAAATAATAAATAAAAATAGTTCAAACTTTTAATTATTATTTATATAAAAACTTTAAAAAAATATTTAAGTAAACACAGATAAAATAGATGAAAATATTCTCAGTTTACATCATTAATTTTTATTTTTATTTCATATATGCTAAACTCGAGTTATTATTTATTTTTATTTTACTTTACTTTTGTAGAGAGAAAGATATTATAAGATTTACCAACTTTAAAATATAATATTACATGATAATATATTAATGTAAAATTATTCTATGTACTGAATAATTAAATTTCATTGAATAAAATGTCATAAAATGATTTTTCAAAATTTCAAACCAAACCTATTTTCTAGTTTTCTGTTCTTAAAAATAAATTTTCAAAATGAAAAACCAAATGCGTTTTTAAAATTTTAAAATAGATCCTCAAAATAGAAAATTCAAAATGAATTCAAAATTGAAAACTGAAATTTGAAACATAAACTAAACGAACCCTTATATTTTTATCTTTATGTACAGAATGATGTTTTACTAATTATATTTTTGAAAGTTTTGATTTCAAATTAAAAAAATTAAAATTAATTAAATATATATTATAAAAATAGTCTATAACAAATCTAAAACCCACTCTTTCAAAAAATAAAAATAAATAAATTCCAAATTCATTTTTAATCACACATTATTCCAATAAAATAATTTTACATGTAATCCCAAATTTTTTTATACTTTTTGATCACGTATTCTTCAAAATATCACTACTACAAAATTTAATCTCCTAAAAGATGAGGCTCAAACAAATCCTTAATTTTAGTGGTGCACCAATTTATGTAGCAATTTTTGTAACATCTTCAATAGCATTATAAATTTGTTCGATAATTTATATCCATTCCTCCAAATTTCCTAAAAAATCCTCAGACCGTCAATTGTACTGCAATAGCCAATGATGAAACATGACCCAAATCATGACAAAATATTCAGACTAATATAGAAAAAGTGGATTGATCTCCTATATCTTGTCCACCAGTGATATGACAGTCCTATATAGAAAAATATTATGGAATAAATACAAATCTCCTGTCTATTAAGGATCAATGGACAATGTGTAAAAAAATGGTATCACTGTGTCCAAGTAAAGAAAGTGAACAAATGCATTAATTTGTAACTCATAAAATTTAGTGAACAAATACATTAAATTGGCCACAAGCCATCATGACCTAGAATTGAAGAAAAATGTTGTTTATAAAATGGATTTGAGTGATTACTTTAATAAATCAAATTTATTAACCTTACCAAAATTGGACAAAATAATGGATAGGAATTCAATAATAAACACGACAGAAATGGATATTAAAACATTAATGAAAATAGACATGGTAACACTAAGAAAATGAATGCAAGGTCGAGGCAAAAGTTGAACTTTTTGTTATTAAGTCGATTTTGCACCACAACAATACTTACGGATGATGGAAATCAACTCCTAAAATATAACGACCACCTTCTTGTCTTTATAGTACTCCAAAATACAAGAACAGCGAACAAAAAATATGGTTTTTGTATATAAAATTTTATATTATGCTATAACTGCATATGATTGGAATGGGTTAAAGGACATCCAAAAAGTCTTATTTATAGAAGAGGAGAGATTGTGAGTGAAAAGACACACCCCAAAACTCAGCAACCTTTACCAAGTATCACAACCTTTGTTGTCATCCATGCGTCGCTCGAGCTTGAAAAAGAGAGTCCGTCGCTCATCGGCGTTGGGCTATAACTCGAGCAACAATCTTAGGTGCAAAAAATTTGATTTTTTCCTCTAATTTTGGACCACAATTTCTCATTAATCCGAAATTAGTTTTGAGATTCCAAATATGTCACGAAGATCTGTTCGACGAGTAGAACAAGTTGATCTATTTATTTTCATAATTTGACTATCAAATCAAGTCTGAATATTTAGTCGAAGTTGACACGAAAGTCACTTTTCGCACTTTATAGTTTCATACTTGACCATATTTTCTTCTCTTTTAAACCAAATTCCAACAATCCCTTATATGAATAGAAATTCTACAAAAATGTAGATTCTAACAAAAGGTGTACATACGACAAGCTATAACATCAAAATAAGTGGCTTTGCACCTTTCTTAATTGAATACAATCGAATTTATTAGGCTAATTAGTGAACATGATGTCTTGAACCATTCAGCTATTCGTGTAAATCAAAACAATTGTAACAAGACCATAACTCATCTAACAATTTATGTTCTTTGTTGTATTCATTTTGGTCCTCAACAACTCTTGGTTTCAAAAGTGTTTTAAGATAATTTAAGCTTCAAATTCTCGTAGAAGCATTCCCATTTCACACTTGCATATGTGATTTCATATAGTATCGTGTCATACATTTCTTGGCTACTTTCAAGATATATGAATTATTAAAATTATACACTTATCCTTATACACTTTGATTCTAGAACTTTAAGTTTATAGGAATGGGAATAAATGTTTTACCCTGAATTTTCCATAACTTTGTTGTCCCACTGAATCAAGATCCTGAGATTTCCAATTTACAAGTTGGGTTACCTCTATGGTAATTTTAATCGATAGGTGTTGGCACATTCCCTCCGAAAGATAGTATACTTGATCTCTTGGTAGTCATTTCGTCAAATAATCCGCTATGTTTTCCTTTGATTTAAAATAGTTAATTGAGATTATACCATTTGATATCTATTGTTTATTGATATTATATCTCCGACGAACATGTCGAGATTTACCATTATACATACTATTTTTTGCCATCTCAATTGTCGATTAATTATCTCAATGTATATTAATCGCAGGTACCCATTTTTTCCAATATAGAATATGAGAAAATTACAAATTCATTCTGTTCCTCTTCTGATTTTATCTAATGCAATAAACTCAATTCCATCGTGGATCAAGCTATACATGTCTATTTATATGATTTTCAGGACACAGCTCCGCCTTCAATGATAAACATGCAACCACCTGTAGACTTAGAATCCTTTGTGTCATATATGCTATTCGCATCGGTATATCTTTCTAACACTACAGGATATCTTGAGTAGTGTAATCCATAATCAACTGTGTGTTTCAAGTATTAAAGAACTTAGGTTAATGCTTTCCAATGAACATTACTTGAATTACTTGTAAATCTACTCAACTTGTTGACTGCATATGCTATATCCGGACATGTACAATTGATGGCGTACATCAAACTTCCTATAACGCTTGAATATTCCAATTGAGATACAAGATCACCAATTTTTTTTGGCCAAATGTAAACTTAAGTCTACTGGTGTCTCGACTGGTTTATCGTCATACGCCTTGAACTTATAATATAGCCTCCATATAATGTGATTGAGATAATAACAAACTGTTAAGTGTCTTAGAGATTTTAATCCCTGATATGATGTCAGCAACTCTCATATCTTTTATGTCAAAATATTTTATGAACATTTTCTTAGTTACGGAAATAACGTTCGAGTTATTTCTAATGATTAGCATATCATTAACATAGAGACATTCGATCACGTATTCGTTAGGTGTGTATTTTTTATGTAGATACATTTGTTACATTCATTAATTTTGGAAGCCATTTGACAATATAGTTTTATCAAAATTTTCATTCCATAATTTCGGTGCGTGTCTTAATTTATACAACGATTTTACAAACTCACACAACTTCTTCTCGTTTCTCGGTGCAACAAACCATTCAAGTTATTCCATATATTTTTTTTCTTCTAATTCACCATTTATAAATGTAATCTTAACATTTATTTGATGTATTTCAAGACTATAAAATGTTGCGATTGTAATCAACACACATATAGACATGATTTTGTAATAGGTGAATAGGTATCGAAGACATCTAGTCCTTCTTTTTATTTATACTATTTGATTACTAATTTAGCCTTATACTTGTCTATTATCCATCCGACTTCAATTTCTATTTTAAGATATTTGTAGGAAGGTTTCTGACATTTTCATAACTCATAAGGTGTTTCAACCTTGCTCTTGTGTGGTATTTTATTTAGATACGATTGCAAAAAGTATTGCTTCTTCTCATAAGTTTTGAGGTAAGCCCGAACTTATTAACATTGCATTCATCATTTCTTTATTAATATGGTGCATCGTTTGAAGAATTTCCACGTTCAATAACATCTGGAATATTTTTGTTTTTCAAGTTGATTTTCAACTTCAGTTTTAGAGCTTTTAAACACTTATAAAGCTTCACCTTTGATTTTCAACAAGTATATGTAATAGTATCTTATACAATCTTCTATAAATGTGATGAAATACTTTTTACAACATTTTGTTTGGACAAACTTTAAATTACATATATCGGTGTGAATAAGTTCCAAATATGTTGTATTTTGTTCAACTGAATGAAACAGTGCTTTGGCTAACTTAACCTCTACAAAACTTTTGCATTTTCCATTTGTATTAAACTTGGTAGTAAATTTAAATTCATTAACTTACGTATAGAATTAAAGTTTGCATGTCCTACTTTATTATGCCATCAATTAGACGGCTCCAGAATATAAGTAGAAAATATTTTATTCTTTGAGTTATTTGGTACAATGATAAGGACATTAATCTTGAATAGTCCATCTTTTATGTGGCATTTGCCTACATACATATTGTTCTTGGTAAATATGAACTTATGAGATACAAAGACTAATTTAAAGCTATTTTTGCTTAACAAATAATCTGACACTAAGTTATTGCAAATATCAGGCACATGAAGATAATGCTAAGTTCTTTGCCCAATGTCATATTCAAAAGTACTTTGCATTGTTCTTCAACTTTTGAACTTGAAGAGTTTTCCATGAACAACTTCTCGCCATCGATTGGAGTGTAGGATGGGAACATTCCTTTATCGGCACAAATATGACGGGTAGCACCTGTATCTACCTACTATTCCACAAGACTTCCAACAATGTTGTATTATGAAATAACGACCAACAAGTTTACATCTGATATACTATCAGATATTACATTAGATTCGGTGACATTCAATTTAGCTTTCTTTTTAGGTCTGCAAAAATAAATAGAACGATATCCGGCATTTTCATAATTATAGAAATTGCCCTTGAACTTTTTTTCATTCTTCTTGGAGGATTCGACATAATGCTTCATCTTCTTATTTTTGTCATTTGATTTCACCACATTAGCCTTAGCTTGTGGTATATGACTTTCAACACGCTTGTTCAAATTTCGATTATCTTCTTCAATTCTCAATAGAAGGATGCGTTTTTCAATATTTATCTCCTTACTCTTATGCTCGAGATAATTCTTTAAGTCCTTCCACATGAGTGAAAGTTTTTCGATAATTACAACCACTTGAAATGATTCACTTAGAGACATGTTCTCGACGTGAATGTCATGGAGAATAACCTATAATTTTTGTACTTGATTGATGACCGTCTTTTTTTTGATACCTAGGTATCCCAACTTACGCTAGCCTATGTCCTGGACCACCCATCACCGGCCCCTCAGCAATGGGCGGAAGTAAATTAATTACCTTAGAAATTTTTAATACTATCATTTATTTATTATACTAATCATCCCAGTTAGAACCACATTGAAAATTCATTCCCATCACCGGTCCCTCAGTAATGGGCGATAGTAAATCGCGGTATATGTCCAAGTTGACCAAGGTCCGTACACTCTTTAATATGTAATTCTTGCACAAAAAATCTGAATGTTTTCCAGCATCCAATGCTATCAACGATGCTCTATTATTTTCCCTTCTTGTAAGGCGGAAATATCTTCATTCAAGAATTTCACCAAGCTTAGGGTTGTAAGATAGAACAACATTTTCAGTTGCCATCTCTTAAAATCAACTCCATTGAACTTCTCCTATTTCTCTCCATGTAGAATGGAATTTGTATGAATGGTAGAAGGGACAACAACGATCAGATGCATCACAACAGTAGAAACCATTTTAGGTACAAATCCTACCAAAGTTCCTATATTCGAAATATCATTTAAAGAAGTATCAATATTTTTAATCGTATTCATTTCTGTTTACAAAAAATAGAAGATAAACCAATAAAATACAAGATTCAAGAAGCATTAGAATAAGTTAAATCGAAGTGAAATCAGTTTAAACAAATAGAAATCAAATATAGAGTTATCACTCAAACGAAAATCGACTTAAGATTGTTGTTCGTAAAATGGATTTGAGTGACTACTTTAATAAATCTAACTTACTAACCTTACCAGAATTAGACAGAATAAAGACAAGGAATTGAGTGATAAATACTACAGAAATGGATATTAAAACGCCAATGAAAATAGATAGGGTAACGCCAAGAAAATGAATGTAAAGTCATGGCAAGAGTTGAACTCTTTGTCCTTAAATCTATTTTCCCCCGAAATCTACCTACGGATGATGACAATCAACTTCCAAGATACAACGACTACCTTCTCATGTTTGTAGCACTCCAAAATACAAGAACAGTGAACAAAAAATATAACTTTTGTACTCCTTTTGAATAAAATAAAAACAGATTTTTATGCATAATTTTGGCTAAGGATATATGAATTTTTATGTTATGTTATGATTGCATATGATTGTGTGGGTTAAAAGATGTCCAAAGGGTCTTATTTATAGAGGAGGGATTGTAAATGAAGTAACACGTCCCAAAACTCAGCAACATTTGTCAAGGGTCACAACCTTTCCTGTCGTTCATCTGTTGCCCGTACGTCACTCGAGCACTAAAAGTAGAGAGTTTGTCGCTAGTTGGTGCTGGGCTATCGCTCAAGCGACAGTTTTAGGTGCAGAAAATTCAATTTTTTCCTCCAACTTTGGACCACAATTTTTCATTCATCCGAAATTGATTTTGAGATTTCAAATATACTACGACGATCTACTCGACGTGTAAAACAAGCCCATCTATTATTTAATATAAAAAACTCAAGTAATCAAAACTTTCCAAGTGGAATATTCATAAGTACATTGAAAATATAAGTTGTGTTATTTGGAGCTATTACATTGTCTGTCAATGTTTTGGTAAGACTTCTTTATCGGAAGAAACTACCATGAAAATGAATGATGAAATAATAGTAAATTCAAATTAAATGTGGTATTGTACATTTATCCATCTCCCCACCCTGGAAAATGCTTTGAAAACACCAAAATATAATAATAGGATTTGGAAATCTTCAAGTCTTTAGTCCTATAAGTAACTATAGATTTTACTCTAAATCGAAGTAATTATAGTTTATGCATTTTTGGTTAAATTATGTGAATAATGATATGTTTCATATCCAAATACACACATAGGAATAATCTTATGTTTCCTATCCAACAATCATGATCTTCTATCCTCAGTCCATTTCTCAGTGCTGACGTGGTAAAAGATTTAGAGAACCATATCTAAGGTCTCTTGCCACGTTAACAAGAGAAGTTTTTATTCTATCCATTGGGGCAAGAGATCAATTCTATCATATCCAATACACACATACGAATATATACGCATATAGTTACATGTTCTTTAATTTTTTATTTTTTGAAAATGGTCAATTTTTTCTAATTCACCATTTCTATTTACATGTTTGATTATTTGGCTATTTCTAAATGTGAGTAATTTCAATTTACTAATTTATCTCCCTAAAGATAAATGAATATTTAAATAGATGAATATATTTATTTTATTTATCAACACTATAACATAATTTAAATTAAAAAATCAATTCTCTAAAATAATTCTTAAATTTATTGTTTTAAATTTTATTTTTTGAATGTAATTTTAGATAAAAAGAAACGAAATTTATTTTTTTATAATATTATACTTCGTATGATTTTCAAATTGTTTGTATTTAATTAAATAATGTGCACATATAAATGGTGCCTCAATTTGCGTTGAAAACATTTACACTAGTGTGATCGTACATAATTTTAGTTACTACGAAATGTATTTTGTGACGGCTGCAGGATTTTAATTCTATAGTAAATAGACAACTAGATTGTTTGTTCATAAGAGATAAATAAAGTAAATTACTAAGAGCTCATTAGTGTTAATCAAGGCTTGTGTTATATATATTATTCAGTTTTGTACATTAAGTTTGGATAGTGCGTCCCTTTGTGAAAAGAAATCACATCGGTATGACTTATAAGAATTAAGCTAGTTGTGCAATATGGGTGAACAATTAGTTTAACACTCTTTGCGGTGTCAGAATCAACACCATTGAGTTGAATAAGTGTTAAAAACAATGGCAAAATTGAGTGTTATGTCAAAAAGTGTAAACAAAACCCGTCAATCATAGTGTAAGTGTAGCAAAAACTGGATTTATAATACTCACAATTCATTTCACTTTTCAAAGAATTGATATTTAGTGAAGAAAAATACTTGCAACCGTTAGAAAAAAACTTAACGCATGATTAAGAAAATGCTCAATATGCAATTAAGAAAATGACTTATCGAGTAATCAAGTTATATAGAACGGTTGAGATGCGATTCATTTGGATTTTGACTGTTACAATCCAAGTATGGTACTAATGTGCCTTAAAATAGTACTACACACGACTGTGACTAGATATTTGGATAAAATAAAAACATGCAATCGAGGATAAGAAAGGAAAAATTGTAGTTGCGATCCCTAACCTTTTAAATTTTTGCAGGATTTATGTTAACCTTCAATTTATGCCAATAAAGATCCCAAACCTTTGAAAAATTAATAATTGGGGTCCAAATGAAACATTCATTTGACTATTAATTAACTAAAAATAATAGAATATGACCAAATTAAAAAGGTGAGATGGTAACTTTGCATTTATCCTCATTTATCCCTTAAAATAATTTTAAAAAATTGTTCATTCATCTCTTCACCCCTCACACCCACGCCACCCTACCCACCCAAAACCAAAAATTAAAAAATCTACCACCACCACCTCGATCCCACCCTACCATACCCTACCCCAACCTAACACATCCAAAACACACCCTACCCTCAATCATCCCCCTTGGTCCCCTGCTTACACTTGTGCCACCGCCACACTTCCATTTCCATGTGTAAACAATCATATCTTCACCACTCACTTTTGTTCCACCAATTTCTATGATTTTCACAGCTTACTGACCATCCAAACAAAGAACAAAATGAAAATCAATAATGAAAAATTGGAGTTGGCACAAATATATGTTATCCACAATAAATCACAGGTCCTGATGCAATTGAAGGAGTGAAGCCAATATGCATAATTTAGCAGAGGTGATGGAACCATTTTTGGTTTAGGACCAATCAATAGTAATTTTCTTCTTCTTGTTGTTAGGCTAGATAGATGGTTTGATGAGAGATTCAGAACCACCAAATTGACCATATACTGAAGCTCCGACGGAATCGGATCGATCAATGTGTTGGATAAGAGATCCAGTGCAATTCAACAAATCAGGCGAGATTGTGCCTTTGAGGGCCATATTGGGGAGTAATAACTTGTAGATGCAGCCATTGTTGCAGGTAGCACCCTGTAGGTAGGAGATGAATCCTTGGCAAGTGTTATCGAAGATCACTTAGTCCAATTCTACAAATTCTTGAATGAGTCTTGTAACGAGTCGCTCAAATGAGTTAGTCACCACGTCATTCAGACATGCGAACGGAGAATAGAGTTGGATGATGGGAAGCCGACAGGTGGTAGCGATTTTCAATGAGGGTGGGAAGGGGGGTGGGGCCTGTGAAGAGACAAATAGTAGCCATTTTATTTTTTTATTTTTATTATTTTAGGTTAAATTTGTAAGCTTACCATTTTCCCTTCTTATACTTGGATAAAATCAAATTTTCCGATCAATTAACTGTCAAATCAATTCCATTTATTTGGATACCAAGTGCTAATAGTTCAGAAATTAGGGATCTCTGTTAGTATAAATTGAAGATTATGGTAAAGTATATAGAAATTTAAAACATTAGGAATCCATGCTGCAATTTTACCTTAAAAAAAATAGACAAGGTTATGAGTCATGCCATATCCAATCAAATGAGGTCGGCCCTAAAGAATATTTGAGCTTATCCCTTAAGTCAATATGTTATTTTCCTATTCACTTCTACAATGACCCTTTCCGTACAAACAAAGCATTTCCTTATCGAACGGATCGATCATTGGATACATCGATCAAGCAGATCCTCATCCACCATCGCGATGATGAAGAGAGATTTCATTTGGAGTTCTCTTGAATTTTAAATCTGGACTCATCGTACCTCTACATAATAATTCAGAAATCATCTTGTTACTCAAAATTCAACTAGGAGACTGGAATTTAAATTTATTAACTTCATTGTTAGTTTTTGTTTTGTTTTAGGCAAACCAGTTAACTCAGAGGGTGTAAACCTTGATTAGGGCTAATTGTCAAGCTTTTCTCTTTTAAATGATGCAACTAAAATTGTTGCAACATTTTTACAGTAAACAATTGAATATAGATGATAAAGGGTGTAATAATGATGAAAAAACTAGATTCCTTAAAACCCTGTTAATTTGTTGATAGAATATTTGCAATAATAAAACATTGTCTTTTGTAATAAAAAAATACAAGTGATGATGCAACCTTCTCAATAAAAAAGGAAAATATATCGAAAATTTATTTTATAATCAAATATTAAATATAGATTCGTATCTAAAAAATAAAATTGCAACCGATACATATATTGAGTTATGTCATTCACGTTGACCGGAAAAATGTGATTCTTTGAACAATCCACATCCATGTATTGAGTTGACCACAAATAAACAAGTTCTATTTCAACTTGTTGACATACAAAAAATGTAATCCAGATTAAATAGTCCAAGGAATGAAGTCTAAATGGGGAAGTCCAGTAGGCTTCAATAGGACTATTGATGAATGCAATGGAGGCTCAAGAACAAAGTAACGTCATCGTCCAATCTTGCAAGACGCCCAGAATCTGAGCAAATGGAGTGTCTTACAGTCGTCCAGAATGAATGAGACCGTTCTCGTCCAAACCTTCGAGTCGCCCAAGATCTTAGCAAATATGAGATATCATGGTTATCCAGAACAGCAGTTATTGAAGCAGTTATTGAGCAATCCCATCACACCCCACGATCCAATAATCCCAGTTGTGGGCAGTTGAACGACAACAGTAATGGCAACAATTAGAGATGGCAGTTTCACACAAATCAGCCATCATAAAAAAAGTTGGTAGTTATAGAGCACCAACCAGTTTCTAAGCAGTTTTTCAAAAAGAAACTATCAAATGAATATAAAAAGGAAGATAAGACATAAAAGGAAAAACCCCGAATCAAATACTCTCGACAGAGAATATGTGATTTCAATTTCTTAGTTTAACTTTAAAACGCTTCTTTTAGTACTCGTGTACTTGCGCCCTTTAGAGGTATTTTGTTCATTTACGATTTGTAAATTTTCGCCAAATAAAACACCACTTTTTGGGATTGTCTCAAGATGTCTATTCCTTATACAATCGTCTGAACCTTTTTTAATTGTTAGCGACACCCGTACGAAAAAATTTGGCATGCCCAGTGGGACATTGGTGTTTGGTATTGGAGGATACAAAAGGTGAAACGATATGCCTCATAAGTCTGATAAGGAACCAGCAAGTCAGGGAGTAGTCCAGTCTGTGATCGAACGATATGAGGAGCAGCAAAGCTCTCCACGAACAGAGGGATATAAACAGAGCAGTCACAGTCGTTACGAACTAATGACAGAGTTGAGTTCTCGAATCATGTGTGCGTTATTTGGAGAACTTACATAGAATGTCGTTGAACAGGTAAATCTACGAAATATTCATAATATGGAAAGATTTACCTAAAATGAGAATGCACATTATGACAACATGGCTAAACAACTGAATACATTAAACGAAATAATGAACAAGTTAGTAAGCCAAATGTGTCAGTCAGTTATACCCATTGTAAATCACTTTCAATTCAGGACGATTGTGGGACATAATTCCCTAATCCTTAGTCCGAATCAAGGGATAGAACCACTTTCTGGTCCGTCTACTTCAAACTAGGGGGTAGTGTAGTGTCAAACTTGAATAGTGGTAATGGTACGTCAAACCTGGGGATAATCCAAATATAAGAGACGACGTCCTGAACAATGGACAGAATGTCCCGCGTGTTAATAATGGATTAAATACTCAAGCTAATGGTAATAATGACCCAAATAATAGCAATTTTATTGCCAACCAAGGACCAAATACTACGCCTCAAATAAATCAACCAGTAAACCAAACTGTAGGAATCCCATATGATCCCAATGTCATGTTGAGAAATCAAATCATGGAAATAGTATAGGATCAGATGGCCTGTGGGGTACGTCCTGTTATTAAGCCGACTTTGGACATAACTGTAGGGACAACTAATAGGACCACAGTCTTCTTTGTAATAGATGGTCCTACTAGTTACAATGTGCTACTAGGAAGGGATTTGATCCATAGAAGTCATTGCTACCCTCATCACTCCAGCAGTGCCTAGTTTTCTGGAACGACAAGGGCGAAACAGAAGTGGTGCAAGCAAATCATAGACTCTTTATAGCATAAGCAAACTCGGTGGAAATGTTTATGTAAGAAGAAAATTATGGACCTACTAAGGTAGTCCAAGATAGAGAAGAAACTCAAATTGTTGCACAGAACGAAGAGCCATTTTCAGTTGATGCACTCACTGAAATGTTCAGTCAAATGAGGCCAAACATAGTGGCTCTGGAAGAGCCAGTAATTGGCAAAAAGGTAATTAAGGAATTTTAAATGAGATGTAAACAAAAAAGGTAAATGGTCAATGTTCGGCCTTCAAAGCCAAGTTAATAGCTTCAATAAATAATGTCAAGACAAGATAAAAGAAGAAGCAACATTAAAAGCATTAGGAAATAAATTTGCAGTGTTCGAGTTGAAACAGAGTATTGGCCGAGAAGTCAACAAGGTGGATTGTTTAGAAGAAGAAATGCCTACAAGGAACATAGATGATGAAGTAATGAGGAT
>CAIGRB010103978.1:0-24080 GCA_903798255.1 Fraxinus quadrangulata | reverse complement strand
CAGGCAAACAATCAGTCATCCATGAATTCAGGTATTTTTGTAGTTTTATTATTTTCTCAGATTCAACATAGAGTGAATTTTGATTAGGGTTTGTAAGGATTTGATTAATGAATCTATAATCCCTATTGTTATGTTTTTCTATCACAATTGTATTTAGCTTTTAATGCCAGATTTATATGACAAAGTAATGATACTTTTTGAGCGATGATATTAAAAGCTGGATCAAGCAATTTCCAACTTTAACTACAAAAACAATAATCACTACTACTCTTACTAATAAACTGATGGAGTGCAGAGACAATCTTAGGCATGATTCAGCAAGTTGCAAAATGTATTCGTGAATGTCATGCAAAATGATTAATAAGATGTAACACAATTGATAACTTCTCAAAACGTAGACATGAAAACAATGTTTTTGACAAGGAATATGTATATCTACTGAAGTCATTGAGCGAATAGAAGAAACTCGTATCAGATGGTATAACAGAGAATTTGGTTCGATAAATATGCACTAAAAGAAGTCCCTAATAACGTCATTTCAATAAAAAGCACTATAAGCTGATGCAGGCATCAAAATCTATTTTATTGTTGATTTTTATTATTTATGTGTTTTTTATTATTGGATTTATAGAAGTGGATTGGCTAAAAACCAATTACTAATAAGTTAGATTTTTACTATTTATTGAATTTTTCATAGTAATTGGAACAGTTAATGAATTGATAAAATTTCAATTGGCAGCGACCAACGTTTTCCCCTTTTCCGCTACATTTTGGGTACCACCATACTTTCAATGTCGAGGATTTAGTTGCTTATAAAGGCCATTTCAATTCCTTCGATGATCCTCTTCTATCTCCATCTGTGGACTTTGACCATAAATCTCTTGCCACTTCTAACATGATACCACATTTCTCTGCACACAATGATAAAATTGATGTTAAACGCTTTCTTGTTCGCTGGGTTGATCTACATGAGTCTAACTGTACATAGATTACTAGAGAGACACTCCAGCAGCTTGACCTACATTTATTAAAGCTCTATTGGAGTCAACAAGATTTTCTTTTGCCCAATTCCCCTTCCACACATCCAAGGGACATTGGCGGGACACCATATTCAAACCATCACTGACACGCTTTTATGGACGTGAGAGGAAGCTCGTTCAATCTCTTGGTTTATGGTTGGGCAAATCGATTGCAGCTTCTTATAATTAATTCACTCGACATGGTCGATTTTTTCTCCCCCTGAAAGAGTTGATGCGAACATCAAGATCTATTTATTGTTGATTTTTATTATTTATGTTTTTTTATTATTGAGCTTGTAGTAGTGGGTTGGTCCAAACCCGTCACTAGTAGGTTAGGTTTTTACTATTTATTGGATTTTTTCATAGTAGTTGGAACAGTTAATGAATTGATAAAATTTGGATCGGCGGCAACCAAGATTCCCCTTTTCCGTTGACTTTTCTTGTCTTCTCTGCCGGCTGTTTCTTCCTGTTCTCCTGTTTTTTCTTCTACTGCTTATAAATTCTTGGCTTGAATTTCAATTGATTCTACATCATAAGCAAGATAGGGTTATTTGGTTGTCACAGAAACAATCAGATACTAAATGCTCCCATTTCGGAAGAGATTTGTTATAAAACAGCACAGGTTTAGCTACTACTGAACGCAGAAGAAAGCCCAGAAATGTTTGCCTGCCATGCATTACCATGGCTAATTTTGCAGGATCCCAATTGGAAAAATGTCGGTGCTGGAATGTCTATGTTATCCAAACTTGTTCGTCTCTACACTATTTGAGTATCATTTTCTTACAGGGCTACATGTATATAATAAAATTACTCAATAATAAAAAGTTAGTGCAGGTAAAAAAGAATCAGCTCCTGGAAATCATCGTCAGCTTAACAAGGTTCATTCAACTTTGAAAAGGAAATGAGTGACTGGATTCAGTGTAGCAACCCAGTCCGGCTAAGTAGTTAGTGCTTTGCCTTTAGAAAGTAATTACAAACTGGAAAATTAAGATCCAAAATCTTATAGAGAATACTTTGAAAATATTTAAAAAATAATGACAGCAAAGAAAATCCTGACACTAAAATTGACAATGGAATGAATTTTTTTAAAAAACTAAGGATTGATATTTGAAAGAATCTTTTTCTTTTGGCTTCTTCTCTTGAAGATTTTTGATTCTCCAAACTGAAGGTTTTGGTTAAGGCATTGCAGCTTTTGTTCCAAAATTTGCTCAACATGCAACACAACCATCAAGTTGCACTGTAGATGTTGCTGCCATTTCCCCCCTATTGGCATCTTCTCTCCTCAATAGTGCTCCTTTCCTACTCTTATCTTCTACTACTGACCATTTATGCTTCATAAATTCTATTTCTATTACAACAATTCACCAAAATTTCTTGTTACAGCAGTATTTTGTGTAGAATGTACACTAATTTCTCTCCTCGCTGAAGGCGCTGAATGGTGAAAGACTGAATGGTACTCTTCTTAATTTTTACACTAATTGCTTCTACTCAGGATCCTCTCCAGCTCCCAAGTCGGGCACCACAACCATCCCCCAATGCCTTACTTGGCAGCTCGGTAGGACCTTATACTTGAATGCTTAAATAGAAGTACACAAGGAACGGCCTTATACCGAATGAAGCAAATAATAAATTAGAGTCTCATTGTAAAACTGTTTACTGCGAGTAATGAACAAATGCATCAATCAAGTCAAAAATTCCTCATTCGCCTCAAAAAGGTAAAATTCTAATTCCAAAAATTTATACAGAATCAAAATATATTGAATCCCACCTCCAAGTTAAACCACGGAACAGGCATTATATTGGAAAACCAAAAGGAAACAAGAACCCATAATAAAAATGCTTTTATTGATTTTTATTATGAACGGAAAATTGGGAAAAAGCATACACCATTATCAAGCAGTCATTTACAAGACTTCCCCATTTTCGAAAGCTCCATTTCACCTCTGCAACTGTGCATTTTATGATTATTCAACATAAGATTTGCTACTTCACTTTTTCTAGAATCCCGAAATAACACAAACTTTTAAAAGATAAACCGTGTGAAAATCCCATATTCGAGGATTAGGGAACTAAATCAAAGGAGACTAAGCCTGGCTCCATCCTGTCTGCCTTCACATACATAAATATAAAAAGAAGAAACTTCTACATTGCACTCCCTCGTCTTTGAAAACCCCAAAACGACCTTGGGTATACAGAGCCACAGAGAGACGTTACCTCGTTGTAGAGTAGGGCAAGTTCGTCATTGCTCGCAGTAGCCCTTTCAGACTCAGAAACAGCCATTGTACCTCTGATTGCTTAATGGATGTTCTTTCTTTTTCTTCGATTCCTATGAAATTTTTGTGGGTTTTGGAGAGAGGGGAAAGAAAAGATTATGGATTCTGGAGGAGTTTGTGACTGTTTTCGAGAATAAATGGAAATGTCAACATGGTGCGTGCGTTTGTTGGGATTGTACAATTATGTATTTTTTAATGAGATTTGGATTAAAAGGTCGGCCGGTGAAAGACCTTTTTCAACTTTCTCTTTGTTCCCCCACCCTCCATTTTGTCAATGCAGACTGACCCATGTTAATGTTGTGAAGATGTTTGGGTGAACTTATAAGTTGATTAATTTAATGCTTACCGGTATTTTTAATTTTCGAACATGTTTGGGCATGAAAAGGGCTTATATTTCTAAATTGGTATTGGTGAGAAATATATAATCTCAGCCAAACATGAAGTCACACTTATTTAGTAGTTAATCTTATAAATTTAAAATTTTATTTATTGTGTTTTAGGACCCACCCCAAGCAAGAGCGAAATTTAGACGGAAAGATGGAAAGAAGATGAGAGCTAAGTATGGATAGGTATGAAGATATCTAAAAGGCAAAGCCCTTTGATAAAAGGGGTAGAAAAAGAAGAAAAATCTCTAAGGTTTGCTATTGTGAGCCAACTGAACCATAGATCAAAAAATTGATTGAAGAAGAGGAATTCAGAGCAAGGATTATCATTCGAGCAAGAATTTCTTCACAAAGTAGAGAATGAAGCTAATGTTGCAGTATATTCTTGCTCGAGAGAGACAGAAAAGTAGTCCAAATTCTATTTAGGATTTACACATGCTCTAGGAGTATTTTAGGCAAGTTGTCTGACAACTCGAGTTCTAAAATTTGAGTGTTACTAATATCGTATCTTGAACACATAAATGTGCCTTCTAAAACATAAAATTTTATTAAATTATCTCGTAAGAATAATGAGTCAACCCATAACTTAAAAATTTATAACAAATAAATAAATAAAATACTAGAGGTTTGTCTAAATCAATACTTAATGAATTCTTAACTAAATAAAAATAAGTGTAGTGAGTCTTCTTTTACTCATCACTTCGCTAACCATCTCATGCCTCGATTGCCACGAATATTTAATTTCTTGAAAGGGGAAAAAGGAGGGTGTAAGATAAAACCTCAATAAGCATACAAGTACGTGGTTTAATATTTTGTATAGATTTTAAGGAAGTTTCATAAATGCATAAGGAGACACGAAAATTTATATCGAGCATAGGTGGTTATGGAATTTCCATGGTAGCGTACTATACTCCGGTCTAATAAAAAATCATATATATAGAACCCATAATCAATGTCTCAAAAATTATAAAGTATGCATATGATCTAATTATCATGTAAAAGCACGTATACACTTACCTATATCTTGTAGCAGTGATAAGAGAATTAATGCAATTTATTGGGACTTCAATCATTGACCAGCATATTAATGAATTTAGTGTATTCGTGTTTTTGTGTGTGTTTGTCAAAGAGAAATGAATGTATTTGAAAACATGTCATAGGATAGATATTTATAGGCACTAGCGTGCTTTGGAAGTTCTAATCCAATGTAACTTTGAATTCTAAAAGTGATAAAATCCTATCATTATCTCATTATCTTTAAAATTTCGAGTAATTAGATAAAATAATGAATTTAAAAGAAGATAACATTATCTCCAGACCCAAAATCTTTAGCTCACGAAACTCATCCTAATGAATCGACGATCTATACTTCCTTCCGTACAATGACTCATATGGTGTCATATTAATTGAGGCGTGATAGTTATTGTATGTGAATTCAATTAAGGGTAAATATTTTTCCCAATGTCCCCCAAACTTGAGGATACAAGTTTGAAGCATATCTTTCAATGTTTGAATCGTTCGCTCAGACTACCCATCTGTCTAAGGGTGGAAACTTGTACTAAATTTTACCTTAGTCCCCCCATAACTTGATGTAAAAATTTCCAAAAGTTCAATGTGAACCTTGGTTCCTATATGATACGATTAAAATGTGCACCCCATGCAACCTTACTATCTCATTCACATATAACTGCACAAATTGGTCCATTGAAAATGTCATCCGAATCGATAAGAAATGAGCCGATTTGGTGAGTCGATCCATAGTTACCTAAATTGCCTCATGAACTTTTTGTTGACATTGGAGAACCAACCACAAAGTCCATCATTACACACGTCCAATTTCATTCTGGAACTTCTAATGGTTCAAGCAACCTTGATGGTCGTTGGTGTTTAGCTTTTACTTGTATCAATTACTTTTCGACATACTCAACTATATCTTTCTTCATGCCTTTCCATCAAAATATCGCCTTAAGGTCTTGATATATCTTTGTACCTATTGGATGTACTGAATAAGAAGCGGAGTGAGCATTTTCTAATATTTCTTTTTTCAATTCCTCTAACTCCGGGACGCACACGTGTCTTTGATAATACATAAACATGTCCTTATCTATGGTGAAATCATTTCGCTTCTCTATATTAATCTTTGCCTTAATAAATTGAAACTGACTGATCAACTTTCTGATGGTCCTTAATCTTGTTATGAAAGCTGGTCAAATCGAAAGTTCAGCCATTTGAGAAACAACACTTGGCATTGTTTTGACCACTTTAAGACCTAATTTCTCGAAATCCTTCTATCTTACATGGTCAAAGCCACCATTTGACTTGTCACTTTTTGGCTCAAGGTGTCAGTTACAACATTCGCCTTGTAATTTTTATCAACTCAAGCGATCTCCTATATCTCATGTTCAACTCCTTCTAAGTGAAATATACTTGAGACTCTTGTGATCCATGTAAATGTACTATATTTTTTATTGATGGTAACTAGATGTTAAGTTGATCTTGAAAATACCACGGAACCTCGAAATTGGTTAAACAAATCCTCGATTTTAGGAAGATGATACTTGTTCTTAATAGTAATCTTGTTTGATTCCCGATAGTCAATGCACATCTTTATTGACCTATCATTTTTCTTGACAAATAGTACAAGCGCTTTATAGTGAAACAATGTGTCACTCCCCATTTATATAGATAACTATACACTCACCTGTATAGAAATAAAAATTTGACAACTCGACCTAGACATACAATTGCACATTATTTTTTTTGCATGATAAAATGAAATAAGTATTTTCATAATAAGGTCCCTATATATTCTCACATGATCAACTATGATGTTCATAAATCATATTAAGACAAAATACTATATAATCAAAGTTGAACATATTTACATTGAGGTTACAAAAGTATCTATTATACCATTTCAAAAGCTATACACATACATTATAGTATTCCTAAAAATATAATACAATAGATTTTAAGACCAAAACAACAACCTACAAAATAATGCTACAGGTCATCGACCATGTACATCTAACTTTGGTCCCGTAAGAGTTTCACAGCTATCCATGTCTTTTATGAAAGTTACCTACAATGCAAGAATTACATAAGCTAATGCTCAATAAGTAAAAATCATGCATGACTTGAGTATGAGTGATAGAAGTATATGACACCATGTCATTTTCTTAAAAACATCATGCTAAAATGCATTATATTCAAATATTTGTTAAAGTCAGCTCAAAATAATTTCATTTGAAATCTTTTCCTTTCATTAAGCCCTTAACTCACCTACTATATATTGGATAGAGCTCTGCGCAATATCAATATCAATAATCAACAGTCAAATGTCCAATATGATATTGACACAATCGAGTGGATCATCCTCTTGTGACCACTAGAGGCACATCTCCTAACTGCCCCTATGATCACCAAAAAGTATCTAACCTATAGCGCCAATAATCATAATATCACATGGCACGATCGAGGGCTCTACTCTTCCGTGATCACCAAAGGCACATAATCTGTCTATGCTTGCGATCATTAGGAAGTCTAACTCGTGATGCCAAAACATATCACATAAGCATACTTCACATGTATTGGTGCCCTAGTAGTGGTCAGTTAAACATTCTATAATGTAAATTCATTTTTCCAATCATGTCTTGCATGATAGAATTTTAACGATGGACATATGTCGTGCACGCACGTTCAAATGCTCGTGAATGGCAAACTCAGTCAATATATTTCGAAGCCACATGTCAATCACTTAATCGTCATATGATATATAATGAACTACTTATCAAGGTCATATAAATGTTACGACAATATTCTATAGAATTGCACAAATATTATGTTCTTGCATTATAGTTGTAAATGGATTTTTACTTACCTTTTTGCCTTTGTGTGTGTGAGCTTTCTACAAAGTATGATTCAAGTCTCTTTTCCACTTAAGGGCCGCAATCAATTTGTACTACCATCTAATATCAAATATAGTCCTCAATTTCATAAGATTAACACACACAAGTGCGCACTACAACCATAGATGCCAAGATAATCTAGATAAAATTAGAACTTTAGCATTCCAAAACAGCACTATCACCCATCTATTTTCCAACTTCGGTGTATCTAAACTCATATAATTGTATCATTAATGCTCTAACATTTATCTAAATCAATCCTCTAAGCTTTAGTGGCGATTATTGGATGTGTAAAAGTTGAAACTACGAAAATTCTCAGATTGGACAGAATCTGATTTTGAGTTTTAGTTGCTGCCCCGTTTAGTTTCATTCATCTTTCAAGAGGTTATAATTCAAAAATAATAAAGACAAACCTCAAAATAGTGAACTAATTTAGCTGCCTAGAAAACTTCTCTATGGCTCTTTTGCTTTCTTCTTCACTCGGAATCAATTGGGGATATGTCGAAGGGGTTAATTTCTTATGTAGGAGATAGATATAAGTCTTTAAGGAGCTTGAGTCGTACATAATAGGGATGAAGAAATTGGCTATAAAAGGACAAGTAGATCAAGCATGATGTGTTCTTTGTAGTAAAAATATGATTTTACACCTATCTTGTATAAATCAAGTGTCCTTGATTATTGTTTTTAAAACCTATTTTACTTGCCCTAAGATCCCAAAATATTTCATGGAGCTAATTCCTTTACCGTTCAATCAATTACTTACCCCGTTGACACCCGATTCTCGACTGACTTCAACAATTTGCATTTCAATATTTATAACATCACACAACCCTTATATTATTGCATTGTGATCATGACATTTCATGCCTCATGTCCCAAAAATATTAGACTTAATTAGGGTTTAAGGTAACCTTGATCAATCGAATAATAATTTTGTAACTTTACCTATAATAATTTTGACACTTTCAAGATTACAAATGTTTAACAAATCAATATTCAACATCTCGATTAACCTAATTTTTCACAATAGCTCAATGTAGGATTCACCACTTAGGTCGGCAAGGTCAAAGACTAACACCATATAGAGATTTTAACACAACAATAATCAAATGTACCTTGATAAAAGAAAGCAATTTTGAACTATTGATACAAATATCATGGCAATATAGATAGCAAGTAATACATGAATTATATTGGGCAAGTGTGAAATATAATGTTCGAGGAATTACACAATGGGTCGGATAAACCCTTTTTTAACAATTCTTGTATATGTGCATTAGTTCTTGCAACTCTTTCAGCACCATTCTATAAGGAGCCTTAGAGATGGGTTCAGAGTCAGGATTGAGATCGATCATTAACTATATCTTCTGTTCTAAAGTCAACCAGACAATTCTTCAAGAAAACGTTTAGCTATTCTTGCACCACCCTAACATTATTAACTAACAATTCATTGTTTTCTTCATTTCTTATCACCGATATCAAGAATCCTACACTATCTTTTGATTGTAAGATCTATCGGGCATGGTTCTTGGATAGCCAGTCCATCCCAAGAATCACGTTAAATTCATTCATGTATATCATATACTATGATCTAAATCAATTTCTATCCTTGCCATTTTAACTATGTGATTAGTGTTTAACAAATTCCCCCAAGGGGATAGAACTAAGCGAAATGTGTAGATTCAACCATCACACTCAGTTTATGTATGAACTTAATGGATATAAATGAGTGAGTTACGCCATAATCTATCAATATATAGGCTAGAAAGTCATATATTAGTACGTTGCCTGCCAAAACATTTCAATTTTGATCATTTCCTACTCTATTAGTGCAAAGATCCTTGCCTATCCCCCTATGTGCATATTCTTGCCTCTGGAGTGCATTTCCCTATTCTTGTTGTGTATTCTATTATTTTTGTTGTGCATTCTCCTATTTTTGTTGATCATTCCCTAGCTACTTCTTCTTAGGGCAAAACATGGTCATCTGCCTTCGTTCTCCACACCGAAAACATACATTCATCCCCATAAGACAAGCTCCCAGATGGTGCTTCCAACATATACCATAAAGTAGAAAACACTTATTGCCATCTTGAGATGGATCTCCTTTACCCTTCTTTCAATAGTTCCAATTTCCTTTGCTCTAATTACATACCAACTTTTGTTTCTCTAACTGTCCATACTACTACTTATTCTCTCCACTATCACGCCTCCTGAAATATGCCAACTGTACTTTTGCTAACAGCTCATGGTAAGTTTCCAGTTCAAACACTACCACAACCTGTCTTAGATCTTCCCTAAAACCCTTTTTCGAAATTTCTCACCTTTTTTTCCTTTGTGTCCACAAAATTAGGGACATAATGAGAAAAGTCTTCAAACTTCTGCTCATATTTGGTCAATGACATTGAGCCATGTGTGTGAGAAACTCAGCTTCCTTACGATTTTGGACACTCATGTGGTACTACTTCAAAAAGAATTCTTTGAACTCGTCCCACATCTAGACATGATCGTAAACCCTTGACCTCTTTGATGGAGTCCCACTTGCATCTAGCATGTTTTCGTAGCATTAATGCTACATATATAACCCTTCTAGGACACAAGCAGTTGATGAGTTCAAAAGGCCTTTTAGTAGCTACCAGCCAGTCCTCTACTTCCAAGGGGTCCATACTGTCACCAAAAGTAGAGGGACAATATTTCTTGAACTTCTCTACAACTATAGCAGTGATTCGGGTATTTGCTGCCACTTTCTGAGGTGGCTAACATCATGGTGGTGGTGTCGGTGGTACCGTAGCTTAGGTAAAAGTTCATATCATAGCGATAAATTATTAAGCAAATTGTGAGTCGATCGCAATAGGTTGAGGCTATTCAAGTTGTTGGGGTTGTTGCGATTATTCATTGCTAATATTTGCTCTTGCGTTTCTAGGTGTTATAACCTTGAATCAAACATAAATGAAATTAAGGATTGAATGAGAAGAAATGAGTAGCATATTTTATTCATAAGTTCTTATTATTTAATGAAATGGATAAATGAGTAACATATTTTATTCAAACATCATTCTGTAATCTATAATGTTACCTTCACTATCAAGCTCTACTATATCTTGATGATTCAGGAGGTGCACCGCACATGCGACAATGGCGATAATTAGGCTCATACCCCTCATGCCTCTCAATATTATCATAATCCTCACAGTTAATGGCCCACCTCTCCTTAAGATTGGCTATAGCTGGGTAGATATCTGAAGGTCGAACATTACATCGATCCATTCAGAAAAATCCATCTAATGACTCTTAAGGGTCTTAAGGAAGTGGAAAACAGCCTCATCTCTATGAAAAATGTGTCCATTCAGTATCGTCCCTTTGTAGATTATCTCTATGGCATATGAATGTTGTATCAGGTTGTGGGTTGGGTCCTACTCGTAAGAAGGTGTAGGAACCTTAAACGATTTATCCTCTTAATACTCTTTCTCTTAGCCGGACCGGGCCCTCTAGTCATCCATGAAAGACAAAATAAAATTAATCAAAACCTTGACTTGGAATTTCCGAAAACAGGACTTTTCTAATCTAGAAATTTCCTAATTAGAAGTTTCTAATTATAGAAGTTCCCAAAAGTAAGAATTTACTTTACTAAATTTAGAGTGAGTTTGTTGTTCGTAATATTACATTCATTTTGTTGATTTATATAACATGCAACTAAAAGGCTTCTAGGTGCCGTGGTCATAAATAGACCACTTAAATCTCAAGCTCTCCTTAAATAGTTTGTCTTTTTGTCAAAACCGTTCAATTTTGTAAACTCAAATTCAAAAAAACTCAAACAATAAGTAGAAACGAAAGTATATGAAAGTATAAATCTTCTCAATTGGGTAATTCTTAATCGGCACATCCTACTTAAATGGGTTTTCCGGAATAATAATCATTCTCATGCTATTCTAAATAATGCGCCATCATAAAATTTAAATAGAAGAATAATGCTTAAACATAAACTTATTTCAATTAAATATGTGATTCCATATAATGTTTGAAATTTAACTCCACATTTTATACTCTGAATTTCACATATAAATATTTGCATAAAAAATTACGTATATTGCTTTACTTAATGTTTACGTACATTCGTAGTAAATTTAAGCATAATACGTATCTTAAACATTTTCAGGACGTGTAAACATATTTAGTACAATTTATCTAATCTGGGGAGATCAGGACATGGAGAATGTCATAGTAAGGTGGTGACTTAAAATCATTTAATTCTTATTTAAAAAATAATGACTTATTTCTTAGAGATCAAACTCAATTCCATATTTATAGGCACCACTATGCTTCGAAAGTCCAATTCCAATGCAACTTAAAATTTTAGAAGTGATAAAATCCTATCATCATCATCTTAACTATCTTCAAAATTTTGAGTAATTGGATAAGATAATGGATTTTTTTCAAAGTCATCTACACTTCCCTAGTGCATGTTTAGGCTCCACCAGAGAAGGTGGATGGGGGCTAGGATTCTCCAACTATGTATTATAAAAATGGCCAATATATGTGAAAGGAGAGGGAATAAATCCAACCTCCTGAAAGCAACATAACAACAAATCTACAACCTGGTTTTCCTATTTGTAGATGTGGGAGATAGTGTTAAGGTCAAAAGATATGAGGTGTCTAATCTATCAAAAAATGCCTTGAATTGTCCGTAGTCGTCCATCCCTGGTGATGCAATGAATAGCCTCGAGTCTGCCTCAATCCCTTTGTTTGAGATACCAAGTCCTATGGTAAGAAGAAGCTCGTCTAGAATAGCTTGAATCTCAACCTCCAAAACTCAAACAAGTCCATAAAATGTGGAAAATGCCTTGATACAGCATCCAAAGTGGTCTCAAATGATTCTCCCCCCCACTAACAACTCCATCCTTGACGCATTCATAGTGTTGATCTTGTGAGACCCCATTGGTGGAGTACACCACATAACTAAAATAGGTGGTGATGGGAGATGGAGAGTTAAAGAAATACTGAAGAGGGGTGTAAGAGCCAAATTCCCTCGCCAACGTATCGGCTGAAAAACTCTCCCCCGTATCAAGAAAAGAGATCATGCGGTAAACTCTCCAAATCATTCGTCTGGCACCAAAATATCAATAGAAGAATGATAATGCGAATGAGTTCATAGCATACGTATTGTCCAGAATCTCGCCATCTCCGGAACCTCTGTCTGACTCCCTCAACTGGCCAAATAGGTGTCTAAAAAATGTTCCCAGAATATTGCTATACTTGGTTAGAGATGGTGTTGCCTATGAAAATATGACTGATGGTCTCATTCTCATAACAACACTAACAGCGGGAAACCAAGCAACATCCAATCCTTCTTTGTATGATGACATCTACTGGTATTAGATCCTACCATAATCTCCTGCAGAAGAATGAAACAATAGGAGGCAGAATGGTGCTCCATAGTAAGTGGTATGAATCTTGAAGCTGTCGACCCATACAGACTAGTTGACATGTTGACTTGTTGCTACCATCTGATGTGGTCATTCACACAATATGGTTTGGGCATCTATACATAAAGGATTAGAGCCAATTTGCCCTGCCATAAGTGGTGAAAAAAGCATATATTAGTTATCAAATATCCCACAAAATGCAATAAAAAAATCCTGCACCCTCGCAGATGTGTACTGCATGTGTGGAAATAAGACACTAACGTAATGTCATCGATCCAGCAATCATGCTAGAATTCATCTGACCTGCTTCAAGGTACCACGTAATGTGTGGCTTCATCCATGGCCCAACTAACTTCAACTTCTTCCAGTAAGAGAAATTGAACTAGAAACTGTTGAAAGTGAAGAGTATGTCCCCCTACAATATTTACCCAGTAAGAATGGAATCCAAATCGGTCTCTGTGAAAGGAACAACCGTATACTGATTTTTAATGAAACCAAAGTCTTCCAAACCATAATCTATCATCATATAAGAGAAATCAATAGTACCTATGTTACGAGTGTTGTGACTAGTGCGCTCACCATCATGTACGATAACATTAAAGTCTCTACAAACTAGCTAAGGGTCATCCATATTGAGGAAAATGTGGTGAAGACCCGTCCACAAGTCCTTCCTAGCTGTCGGATCAGAGGAAGCATAGACATGAGTCAAGTAAATAGGACATGCTAGTCTAGAATTCTCAACTCCAATATGCAAGAACTAGGAGTAATCATCAATAATAGTAACAGTAGTCCCCACGTTCCAGAAAGTTCAAATCTTATTTGACTCAATTTGAACTTTAGCATTGAAGAGCATATATTGTCAAATATATTCAAGTCTATGCTGAAGAACAAAGGGCTCAAATATGACCAAGAGAAAAACTTGATTGAGCTATATAAATCTCTTCAAGCACCAGCGAGTAGCTACACTACCTATACCCCTCACATTTCATATACATTACACTCATAAGGATGGGGAATGTGAAGAGGTATCTCGTAATCGACTCCTTTTCACCATCCTAGGAAATGGGGTGTCGTAACTTTTCGGTGTTTCTTTCGACCAACTTGAACAAAACCATCATTCTCTGTCATCTCATCCATACCTGCCAAGTTGTCGAAGAAAAGATTAGTGAAAAGGGCCCTGCTGTGGACCTTGATCTCTCCACATTCTACTGTCAAGTAGGAGGAATAATAGTCAAGGGGTACTGCGTCATGCCTGGAATAGGACTTGTAATATGTGCTGCTACAGTAGTTGTATCCTTTGAGTCAATTGGTATATGTGGCCTCTGAATCATATAATCCACAAGGAAATCAAAATATGAAGTACAAACTGGTCCGGTAGCCTAAGTAGCAACTAGAGTAGGAGTAACTGTATTGGAAATTGGCATCAGTATTGTACTAGCCTGAGGAGCAATTGTAGGAGAAGCCACATAAGGAACATCTGACTGAATCCGAGTATGTGTAAGAGATTCCAAAGAAGATAACATTATCTTTGAGACGTTAGATACTATTATTCTTGAGATAAAAATAAATAAATAAAAAAGGAGCACACACTTGGCTAGGGTTGGAAGAAGATGAAGAAAAAGGAGATAACATGGTGAAATTGGAGTTCATGCTACAAAATTCAACATCAAGTTTCATCTTTCTTCTAACTTTTCAATCCCCATGACGAATTCCAATTGTGATTTCTTGATTCAACGGCAATTTAAATAACTTTTTTAGAAGTAATAATATAACCTACTTTTGATGGTTTAATTTCAATTACCTTGCTTTAATGCTTAATATGATTCCGTTTTGAGTTTTTATCATTGTTCTTCATGCTTTCATTTACTTAGTTAGTTTACGAATAAACTAATGATTCGTAAAGCACGTTGATGTGAAGAAGTGATATACTTCATACTTTCATTCTTTCTAATTTCTCTTAATTTAATTAATTTCACTACCAAAATTTTTAAAGTAATAAAATAATACTACGTCAAACTGACCTGACGTCTTTTTTAAATGACTTTCAAATCATCTAACAATATTATATGATGTTATGAGAAGTAAACCTTTGACTTTAAAATCACTTATCTAACTTTAGTTGGCTTTGCTTCAAATAAAAATACAAAACAATGTATTTAGAACTTGATATAAAATGTTTACTCAAAATAGAGAGCGGAAGACAATCGATAAATAACTTCTTTAAGTATATTTCAATATTTCCAAAGCTCTAATAAATAATTTAGAATTAGTTGTAACCTTTTTTATGTACCTATTACATAATCATCTTGTCATCTGAGAGTTAGCACCAACCTCCAATACATGCATAGTTATATCTACAATTCAAAATTATATGAGCAAATACTCAATAAGTACATTCTATTATATTCAATGTAACCATCTCATTCTGAATATCATATCAAAATATTCACTTTCATCCCTTTACTCTCGCTATCATATTTTACATGTTATGAGGGAACACTTCTTTAGGTCCATGCAATTCACTTGTACTGAATATAATAATCTCATGCACGTATTCCAATAAAAACTCATTTACATATGTAAAAGCATATCGATAAATGTATTTTAAACACTTATTCAGACTCTAAAATACTGACATTTCTTAGTTCTTTCAAGGAAATTATAGCCTAATTTATTTATAATATGTTATTAGGTGAAACTCGATGAATGGAAGTAGAATTGAAAGAAATAAGCAAAAATTTGGTAAAAGAGGGCAAGATCCAAAATTTGGGGACTAAAATGCAAATATTCAAAAGTTGTGTCTGACCTCGTGATGAAGATTCGAGAATGTTAGATGTTAATTGGATGCAATTAGAAGTAAAAAAATGAGTGAAATATTATCAAAATATTTTTACAAATCAGTTTTCATCGCACAAGTGTGTTCCAATTTTTTAGCTCGAGATTGAAACCCCCTTTTGATCTAGTTAACATTCGAATTAGAAAAAATCTATTTCTAGTAATTTTGTATCCCTTTGAGTTATCTTTACAATATGAATCATTTCAATTGGATATCGGAAGAGAAATGCATGATAAAAATACTAAAGGAAGTGCATTGTGAATTCTTGCCCGAAAGGTGGCGCCATCATGCACACTATAGTTGCGGGACCGTGGCGGAGGCACCGTGAGATGTAAATAGGTTGCATTTTGGGCCCATTTTGAAACCCATAAAAACCCTACATTTGATTCAAACGTGGGAAGAGGTATGAATAAGTTTTTGACATTTTTTAAGGGGTTCCACACATTGAGAGATAACAAATACAACTGGAGATTAAAGAGCGCAAATTAAAGGAGAAAAATATCAAGAAATTCAAAGTTTAAAGTATTGATTGGAAGATGTCGAAGATCTTGATACAAGATTAATCTCGTTTTTTACATTTTTTATTAAAATTCGGTGATGTAATCAATAATAATATCTTGTATTTTTCTTTTTGCATTACGATTTGCTAAATTTCATATTAACGCAAATGATGTAATCTACTTGTGACCATCTATTTCTTTTATTTAAAATTCTTGTTATTTTATCATATACGTGTTGAATTATTATGAGTTTAATGTGTTAAATTACTTGATCACTAATTTAATGACTTTGTGATTTTCTTACGAATCAAAAAGTAAGTTTGAGATTTAGACGTAAAATTCGGTAAATTAGTATAATATGTAGATCTATACATTATATTAGAGTCGTTAGATGAATTCTTAGAACTAATATTTCGTTTAACTAATATTGATTCACATAGAGATATGAAATTGAGTTAGTTAAATAGACTCAATGAGAATTTGAGAGGGGTAAATTGAATACTTTAGAAGAATTTGATCGAACACTACAATAGCCATGAATCTTGATTGACGAATTAAAGAGGATCCATAGGTAAAATTGTAAGTCCTAACATCCACATTCATACTTTTAAAACCCAACTTGGACAAATTGTGTACGTTAGATAATTTAGCTTAATTAGAATAATTTAGATAGCAATCATAAACCTTATTCTCATAGAATGCAAATACTTAGGGACAATATTATATTTGCACGTAAATTTCATATGATTACATTGGAGCATATTCTAATATAGATAATATTATTTACATTGCAGTTGAACAATTACTTCCCTCAATTCTTATCCCTAGCATTTACGTCTTTGTTTCTCTACATTTTGTATCTAAGTTAGCATTAGCATAAATCGAATGTTCATATATTAATTGTGAATGTATTACCTCTCGAGATCAACTTAGGGATCCAGGGGAGCTAAAAATACTTGTGGTTTTGAGATGCATTAGAAAACTAACATGCAAAATATGTGCAGAAACTAGAGTTTCAAGATTTATATAAAGATCTAAAAAGACAAATAATATACCGTTGGAAAGCTTATTGAATAAAACAAATCCAATATATTTTACGGATCTAAATTCTAAACTTTGTACAAATATTATGTGCATTTTTGTCCAGACTATGATGTTCCCCAAGCTGAGGGAGTTGACCCTTGTCAACACATACACTCCAAAATCACTTGGGGTTGATCCTTCGGGTAGGAAGGTCGACCCCACCCTCTTTGGGATCGTTCGATGTCTCGTTTTCATGCTCCAAGAGAGCTCGACAAAATGGGGATCATTTTCTTAAGGTGTTTTTACTATTTTCTCATCTAAAAGTACTTATAATTCTATATAAAGGAAAATTACATTTCCCAAGTGTGTGGTTTGCTTCCAAAAGAATTCGAAAACCTTGAAAATAAATAACCCCTCACCCCAATAAATAATTACTTCTACTTCAAGATATATATTTTGTTAATAAGCTACATATTCCATTTTTTCCTTTAAAATTCTGTTAAGATAAATTTTTTAGGTTACAATTCCTTTTTCTCACCAAAATGTATCACTTTTCTCAATGGTACTACTTTTGGAGAAACCCTTTCCAACCACGGGTTTCAAATCTCTTGCCTAACTCAGCATATTCTCTGGTCGTTCCTAGACCATTTGATTCCCTCAAGAATATTTTCTTAACAGCGTGAACTGTTTATTGGGTTATTTGTTACACATTATTTTTATTGGCTTACTTACTATATAGATTGATTTTTAAATGTCAAGAAAATTCTCAAACACGTGAAAACTGGATACAGGTCTAACCATGTAGTTAGTTCAAATTGACTGGATAGTAAGTTATTTCAATAACATGCTACGGTTGCAAATTTTAGGGTTTAATACGCATATCAGGAATTGTTTTCTATTAGCAAAATGCAACTAATACAGAATTATTTACTTACCATCCTAGATATATTTTGATAGGTTAAGTAAGTTTAAGAAAAGATTGATATAAAATATTAAACTTTCCTTAAAGTTTATCTATTAACATATCAAATATAACTTTTGTGGTATGACTATATTTTGCCGTGTTTTATTGCGTATTATTTAAGTAAGAATTAATTCTAATCTTGATTGATGAATCTCAAAGTCAACCATTCTTGTTCAACCGTGTTTACTGAAAACAAATAAGAGAATTAATGTACAATCTTATTCATTGATCAAACTGCTGGCATGATTTAAGAATGGTGATTCTTAATCCAAGTAGTGGTTGGGGCCAAGGACAATAGTGAAGTGATGATGGTTTGATTTACAATAAGTCAAAAGAAGCAGAAAACATGAAATTGTTCTTAGATTTCTTTTGATTGTTTTTGTCAATTTTGCAAAATTACAAAATTAAAACTATTATCTTTTTGATTGTTTGATTTAGTGGACTGTTTGACCCATGACTTGGGGTCATGGATGTTTCCCTTTGTGATTTTCACGTCACATCTAGTGTTCATATTTTAATCTGTTAGTTAATTTTCGTAATTAATTAAAATCGTTAGAACACATAACATTCTGCACGTTGCAATCAAAACTCCCAAAAATTGGTTATAGAATTTTCTAACAGCCTGCTATTAACTATTAAACTCAATAATTAAAATGATTTTTTTTTAAAATTTTCTAGGTTCTAGTGTTTTCACTTGGTATCATAGTAGGTTCACTTCTAATAAGTGTAATCCACGAAAAATCTAATAGTGGACGGAGCACCACTTAGACTTCCTATCTTAGAGAGGACGAACTGCTCTTATTGGAAGAATATGATGCAAATTTATGTTCAATCCTTAGATGAAAAGGCTTGGCATTCTATCATGTATCGTTATAAAACACCAAGTTTAGTGATATTACCAACTTGGCTTACACTTTGGGAAAGAGTAATCTAAAAGTAAAATTGTAAAGAAAATTTTTAGATCATTACCTGACAGATTTCATTCCAAAATGACTGCCATCGAAGAAAGTAAAGACACTGAAAACATAAAGGTGAAAGCATTGGTTGGCTCCTTAACGACATATGAGTTGTAGGAAAAAGAAGGAAAAAGGGTCCGAAGTTACCTTTAAAGCCAATGAGGGTGAGAAGGATGAAGATGAAGAAACTAAAGGTGATGAACACATGGCCATGCTTACCAAAAAGTTTACGAAATTCATTAAGAGCAATCAAAAAAGAAAAAAAGCTCAAAATCTCAACCACAACTAAAGAAAAAATACTTTAAAACTCAAGACAAATCCAAGTTCATCCATGGAGAGAACCCAAAATCATATTCAATGTCATGAATGCGAAGGATTTGGACACAGCTGCTGAATGTGCGAACATATTGAAGAAATCCCGATCTAAGAAGGCAATGAACATCACATGGAGTGAAGATGTGGATAGAGAATTAAATTTAGACGAGGAGGATAGAACATACGATAACTAAGTTCTGAAACCTCTAAGTGAGCAGGCGTGGAACATAATCTGCAACGATGATGAACAGTGATGGTGAAATGGGATCGCCATGTCAAGCCCTCGTGAGGAGGGAAAAAACCATATGGGCGGCTATTTAGGAGTATAGAAAAATGACATTCCAAGATGCACCACCTGATCCTGTCGATCGAGATCTGATCAAATCCAAATACCTCCAATACAGAATAAATGAAGCCATAGTCCATAAGATCATATGTTTTTGCCATGTCTAGTTTCAGCATAGTGTTACCCTATCGCGCTCTAGCATCCAAAGTATAGAGAAGCTCCCGAGCTAATAAGATATTGTCCCCAATCAGGCAGCCAAGTATGAAGCCACTCCGTGGAGGAGAGATAATGCGCGATAACAGTGTACTCAACCGAGTGTTCAAAACCTTAGAATAAGCTTATTGAAAACATTACATAAACTAATGGGTCTGAAATTAGTCTATCTACAAGCACCGTCAATTTTAGGGAGCAATACAATAGTAGTAGCAGCAAAATCCCATGAAAGATGGCCGAAGTCCAAGACTGCTCTGTATAAGTCGTCCAGAATAATGTCCCACTAATGCTAGAAAAATAGGGACGAGAAACCATTCAGGCCGACAACACTGTCAATATCTATACTGAAAATCGCCACTCGTACCTCATGAATCAAAGGGAGACGGTTTAGTGCCAAATTTGTCATCCTCCATCAAAAGCCTAGGGATGATATCAGAATGAATGGGGTCCAAAGGCTTTTTAGGAGCAAATCATGGTAAAATGAAATAGCTGAAGTCTAAATGTCAATAGGAGTAACTAAGACTTTCCCTACTTGCATCCTAATGGACCTGATACGTGATTTGATCCGGCGCCCCAAATTATCGCATGGAAATATCGAGTATTATGATCTCCCTCACATACCCAACGTGAATTGACCTTTGCTTTCAAAAACCTTTCTCTATAGATAAATTCTGGTTCAAAACTACCTGAGCATGATACGGTAAGTCACGATGCTCCAGTATAGGGTCTCTATCATATAAAATCTCTGCCTTATCAACCCTATCCTCAGCATCCCTCACCCGCTAGAAAACATCACCGAACACATGTCGATTCCACCAATGTAGTCCTTGTTTCAGCTTGTAAGATGGAACTGGGAATGACCATTTCTGAAAGACAAAGCTCAAAATCATGACGCTTCATCCAAACGTTGAGAAATCTATAAGGTCTAGGTCCCAAATCATCATAAAAAACTCATTGAAGTACTAAAGAAAAATAATTAGATGAAATACGATTCAAGTGTCTCACTGTAAGCTGTCGATAGAACTCTGCAGCTGTAAAATTGATGAGTACCCTATCCAGTCTCTTTCTGACCCGACTATTAGTCTAAGTATACTAATTCCCAAGGAAATCAATGTATTCTAAACCAAAGTCTAACATCATATCAAAGAAAGCAATAGTACCTCGATCACGAATATGTTGACCAGTGCGCTTACCATCATATACAATAACGTTAAAATCTCTCCCAACTAGCCAAGCATTGTCCATATTGAGGAAAGTATGGTAAAGATCCATCCACAATTACTGTCTGATAGCAGCATCACATGAAGCATAAACTGGAGTCAGATAAATGCGACGCGCCAGCTCTAATGTGAAGGAACTAGGGATGATCATCAACAATAGTAACAGTGTCCCCGTATTCCAAAAAAACCAAATCTTGTTTGACTCATTCTGAACTCCAGTGTCAAAGTACTGATATCTTGGAATATAATCAAATCTATGCTGGAGTAGAAAAGGTTCCAATATAACCAAAAAATAAACCCGATAAAGCTGTATAAGTTTCTTCAGGTGCCGATGGGTAGCTACACCAGCTACACCTCTCATATTTCTTATGATGGCACTTATAAGGATGGGAAATGTGAGGAGGTATCGTATGACTGACTCCTGGTGATCCTTCTGCTCGAATGTGGAGTATCAGTAGCCCTTGAGTGTTTTTTTCATGTAATATGGACGAAGCCGTCATCCTCTGTCCTCCCAGCCATACCACCAAATCCTCAGCAGAAAACCTATGGAATATACCTTGCTGATGAACCTCAATTTGCAATGTCCTCTCCATATCTGACAGCTCAGATTGTAGAGATGGAATAGATGCCTCAGTGTTCTGCCTGCAAATAAGGGACGCATTAGTGGTAATAGGTGCATGTGTTGGACCTGTATTTTGTATAGCTCTGATACCTACAAACTCTGAGTCATCTGTTATCAGTGGTTCTTGAACCATAAAATCTACAAGGGGATCAAATATGATGTATAGGCAGCCCGATTCCCTAAGGTAAAGCCCCAGTAGAAGCAATTGCAGTTGGAACTGATGGTGATGAAGAACTAATATGATGATCACAATATATAGAACTAACAATCATAGTGACACTACTGATAGAGGTCGAAGACTGAACTACAGGATGAGCAGCTGATATAGCAATAAGAAGACTCTAAGTAACCAACCTAATGGGAGCAACTGTAGAATGGTCTGATGGCAAAGAAGTAGTAGTATGTGGAGTAGTAGTGCTAATGATAGGTGGATCAATAGATGGAGTAGGAGCCACATGTGGAACAAATTTTTATGATGAAGTAACAGTAGTGACTGGGAGATTGAGGGTGATTGGGAGAGCAATATGTGTATTAGCCTGAGTAGCTACACTTGAGGTACTATCATGTCTGTTATGATATCTTTTAATTGGTGTCCACCTGTGGTGAGTCTCCATCACAATCTCCTTTTCCTTCTTCTTTCCCTTTCCTTTGGCCAAAACAAGCTTAGAAGTAAGGTCTAGACAACATGAGGCAGGGAGAATATGAACTACTAGAGCAGCATCTCCAAGTGTCTACAACAAAAGCAAAATTTCAGCACCTTATCATATATAATCGGCTGCCAATAACCTCCTCTCTTCTCCATCTCAATCCACACTCTATCAGGGAGTTTACATTCCAGATCAATCTCACCACAAACCCGTACCTCACTTGGTCACCGAAGATCAGAAGTTGATTTTTCAATACAAAGCGCGAGCCCAATGGCCTTAGTTATTGCAAACATATGTACTCTTAACACGAAAATGAATAGGAAGCAAAGTAAATGAGACCCAGACATAAGCAATAGGAACTTCATGTTTTGGGCTGAAACTGGGAGTCCATTTTATGATCCTCATAGGACAACTATCAATATACTAGGTGGGTTCGAGGAATAACCGTGAATAGTCATCCTCATGCACCAAATGAATAATAATGTGTAGATCATCAATAAGTTCAATCTCATAATCGCCAATAAACCCAAAGCGCATAAAATTCTCGCATACAAGTGTGAACCTATAGGCCTAAGCCAAGAACTGCTCATCTGGCTCGTCGAAAAATACAACAGTCTCACCATGATGAATGTACTTCGAGACCAAACTGTGATGTCTGAAATCCTCAGGAGCTTGAAGAACATGTGCGAATGATTTTCTCTAACTCCTTTCAGCCTAAGTAATAGCAGGTCGACAATTGAGTGTAGCAGCATAAGATTGGAGATTGAGCCCCTCCAACAACTCCATATGAGGGAATAGATGGTCAAACTGAGAGCGAGGAATTGGAAACACCGAGCTGAGGATGTGCGTGGAGGCTATATGATCAGTTTTGAAAAGGACCCGTGAAAGAGGTTCAAAATTGGAAGTGAGTTTCGCCATGTTATTGATCGATGATTGAGCCAATATAGGATCATTAGAAGGTACAGAAACCATTGTAGGTACCGTCGTTCGATGGGTATCACTTACACAACTGAAATTTCGAATTGAAGGAAACTCGACTAGCATGGGTTGGGGGGAGTAATTGGGGATCAAATGGCCATCAATTCCTTCAACTGAATCATTACCCATATTTGTAATAGCCTCTACACCATGCATTTTGGCCGAATTTTGAACATTAACATCAAGAATATCATCAATTGGAATCATATCATTCATCACGCTTTCCTTAAGATTGGCCGATTTCAATCCATCAATTTCATTGTTAATGATAACCCAAGAATAACTAACCAAGAGATGGGTGAATTGGTATTTGAAACTTTTTCGACTATGTCTCAAAGCTATACAATACACAATATATAATTTCAAAGTATGATACTAGAATTAAATATCAAAGTTTAATAACTTAATTCAAGTATAAATAAAGCACAATATCAAAGGTAATGTAAAGTAAAGTGCGATAATGTAAAGATAACAAACCAATTTAATGGGGTTCGATACACAATGTGTTCTACGTCCC
>CAIGRB010103947.1:23360-43468 GCA_903798255.1 Fraxinus quadrangulata | reverse complement strand
AAAAAAAAAAAAAAAAAAAAAAAAAAGGCTGAGTTAATTCAAATTAAGAACTCCCCACCAATCCCATGAACCAAACAGCCCTAAAGACATATTCGTTGGTTTCTCTTTCTTCCATAAAAATTCCCTAATAGTTATTTATATCTTCTTGTATGTGGTATACATGATTTTTGTTTGTGTTCTGGCATTGTGGATACCAAATTTGATAGATCTGTTAATAAGGTTTTAAAATTTTGTGAACCAGAACTGTTGCCTTCTATAGATACTTGTTAAAATGTGCAATGAAATACTCACTTAATTAATACAAATGTACAGGGGTTTGCAGAATATCGGACTTTTGGAAGCCGAGGTCAACAAGAGGGGATTGTTGCACTAATTGCTCGGCGTAGTAGGCTACATCCTGGTACTCGGTACTTAGCAAGGGGTTTAAACTCGTGTTATAGCACAGGTGGTTTAATATCTGATTGCATTTCTTTATCTTATTTGTTTGTAAAGTTCAATTTCTCTGTATGATTTTGGAGAATTCACATGAAGCATATCCCTAATTCTTCATGCTGTCTATAGTTAGCTTTTGATATTGATGGCAAAATTTCTAAAATGCTGTGTATTTCCTGAATTTTTACTTCTACGAAGTGCGATGGAATGCCAAACAACATGTGTTATACTTGCCATATAAAGGTGGCGATGCTGAGTAGCAATGAAAAATCTTTGGCAAACTTCGTTTTGAACACTGTAGGGAACTGCTAACTTAAGATGAAAATAGAATGCTTTTCCATCAATGTGAACTTTAAAGGTGATAGTTCTTCTGGTTTCCTAGCTCAATTGGAAAGAAGTTTCCATGACTCTAAATGATCAGATCAACTCGGATGCTTGAACATTAACCAGAAAACAAACGAACAAACCTAGAAATGCTATCATTCCTTGATTAACATCAACTTTAAAACAAGCAAACTAAATTTCTATAACAATTCTCACAAACAAACCCAGAAACCACCTCTAACCACAAGCCTAGCAGCTCTAAATTCTTAGTGACCTAGCACTTCGTTGGGCTAGGTAAGTGACCCCCATCATGATGTATGTTGGGCTAGGTAAGTGACCCCCATCATGATGTATATTTTTAACAGAAGCTTATTTTCAGTACTGGAATCGAAAAATAGAATATTTGAGCAGTCCTTTATTTCTTGTGGATAAGATTAATAGCTGAATGATCGGGGTGTGGGGGGCAAATTCTCATAAATCTGAAGTAATTTAAATCAATTGAAAGATCTGTGATTGATTTCCAATTCAGTATTTTTCTCCTTCGTTTATCTAATCCATGTTTCACAGACCAGTGTTAGGTAGTTATGAAGGTTGGACATGTTGTATTGTAGAATCTGAAAATTATAATTTGTTTTGTGGTATCATGCAAGCACGACCTTCATTGTCGGTGGCAGAGTTTTGCCTTTTTTCTCTCTGAATCTCAACCTGCATGATTGCTAATAAAACATTTTTGTTCCCTCAATCCACAATTATTGCTCACACTCCAATGTGTCTGACAATTCTTAAGTCGCCCATTCACCAAATTGTGCTCCTTTGAACTCAATGGCTAAATTACTTGGTGTGACCTCAATGCATGCAAACATTTCGGAGGGAAAATAAAAAAATAAGTAATTTGATTAAAGATTTGGAGCTGTTCCAATCAAGTATGATCCAAAATATTGGCGCTTGGCATGAAGAGGAGTCAATGATTATGTCTTGATTGTGAAATTCAATGCAACTGGAGATCAATGGAATGTGCATGATCTTGACAACGACCAAGGATATCTGGCAGGCAACTAGACTATCATATTCAATGTTAGGGATGCTGCCCAAATTTATGAGATAAAGACCAAGATTACTGTTACCAAGAACGCATTTTCTGTGCTCTTTACTAACAATATCATGAAGGTCTGTGATTAGAACTGGATTATTATCAAAATTTTAAGGTGAAGTGCAGGGAAGATTCCCATTGCTAAGAATTTATTGAAAGAGAGTATTTTTTTTTTTGGCGATCTCGGTGTTGAATTTGTTCAAGTTAAGGTTCAGGCTCATGTTCAGGTTCTTGGTAAGGAACATCTGCCATTTCTAAATAAAGTTTCCTCCACTCTAAGGGTTGTGGTGTCGCTGTGTAGTCGAGTCACCTTTCTTCTGTGAACCAAACTAGTCTAAGCTGCCAAACAATAATCATGAAGGCAATTCTGAACTCGAGAGGAGTGAAGTTCTAGGGACCACCTAGTATTAAAGACTATGCGATGCGTTCGCTGCAAAAACCAAGGTATACAAAGAAGAGACCTTATATATTTTGTCTCTTTAATGATGTGTTTTATGCCATAATCAATTGATTGATTTTGTTACATTGTAGTTGTGCTCATGGTTTTGATGCAAGCTTCTATTGGAAGATGGAATTGATTCGGTGACACTTAGAGCATTTTCTCCTTGGTATTTCAGTACTATGGTGGTTTTGTTTCGTCCACGAAAAGATAAACTATCTGGAAGTCTGGGGTTTTAGCTATCTTTTGGGCTGGAAAGGAATGCTAGTATATTCAATTCGTTATTATGGGCTTTGGGTTTATGTGGAATAGGATTGCATATGGGATCTCGCTTTTGATGTCTATTGATAAGGAGATCAAGGATTGCATACGGGATCTGACTTTGCATGTGGAATAGGATTGCATATGGGATCTCACTTTTGATTATTTTAGATAGATGGTGTAAATTTCTGTGATTGGTTCTAGTATTTAGAGGACATCTTGTCCTCGTATCTGTACTGTTTATATGTTTCAATAAAAATTTCCTGTTTCTTATAAAAAATTGACCTTCAAGTTTTCCACCCATTGGTATTTTTTATAACACATGTCTAATTCAATACTTGAGCTAGTGCATCAATTTTGAGTATTCCTTTTTATCAATTAAGATATTGTTAGTTTCTTTTCCTCACCAACATAGCTGGCACTATTTCCATTTCCAGATTTGTCCATTTATTATATCGTATTTTTGTAGATATAATTTCACTGCCACCCATCATTGATATATATATTTTTTTTGGTCTTTTTCCCTTCTCCATCTCTATCCTGTTTAATGGACAGGCAATGAAGTTGAGTGCGAGCAACTTGTGTGGGTTCCCAGAAGAGACGGTACAAGTGTACCTTTCAACACGTACATTTGGCGAAGAGGCACAATTCCTATCTGGTGGGGTGCAGAGCTAAAGATAACAGCTGCAGAAGCAGAAATATATGTTTCAGATCGGGATCCTTATAAAGGAAGTGCCCAATACTATCAGAGGTTAACCAAGAGATATGATGCAAGAAACCTCGATGAAGGTCTTGGTGGGAATCAGAAGAAAAGTGCTTTGGTTCCCATTGTGTGTGTCAACTTGCTGAGAAATGGCGAAGGGAAATCAGAATCTATTTTAGTCGAGCATTTTGAGAAATCATTAAACTATATTCGTTCTACTGGAAAACTTCCTTATACTCGAATGCGCTTGATAAATTATGATTGGCATGCCAGTATAAAATTGAAAGGAGAACAGCAAACAATTGAAGGACTTTGGTATCTTCTAAAAGCGCCCACAATTTCTATAGACATTTCTGAGGGGGATTATCTGCCCACTCGTCAGCGGATTAATAATTGCAAAGGTGAAATAATCTACAACGATGACTATGATGGTGCCTTCTGCTTAAGATCACACCAAAATGGAGTAATACGTTTCAATTGTGCGGATTCTTTGGATAGAACAAATGCTGCTAGTTTCTTTGGCGCTCTTCAGGTTTTTATGGAGCAATGTAGACGGTTAGGCATATCTCTTGACAGCGATTGGGCATATGGTTATCAGTCAACTGGTAACAATGTTGGATATGTTGCTCCGTTGCCACCTGGCTGGGAGAAACGATCTGATGCTGTGACTGGGAAAACTTATTATATTGATCACAACACTAAGACCACAACATGGAATCATCCTTGTCCAGACAAACCTTGGAAGAGGTTTGACATGACATTTGAGGAGTTTAAGAGATCAACAATCTTGTTTCCAATATCTCAATTAGCTGATCTTTTCTTAGTCGCTGGTGATATTCATGCAACATTATATACTGGTTCCAAAGCTATGCACAGTCAAATTCTTAGCATTTTTAATGAGGAAGCTGGAAAGTTTAAGCAGTTTTCTGCTGCACAGAATATGAAAATCACTTTGCAAAGAAGATATAAGAATGCGATTGTGGATAGCACTCGTCAAAAGCAATTAGAGATGTTTCTTGGACTAAGGCTCTTCAAGCATCTTCCTTCATCTATGATCCATCCTTTACGTGTATGTGATTACTAAAATTAAGCAATTAATTTTTCATTGTGGTTTAAATCTTCTATCCATGAGTCAGGTAGTTCTTGGCTTTGATGCTCGGACTCTTTGGAATGAACAAAGTACCTGTGTCGACACGATATGGATATGGGATATGTGTTGGATCTTCCAAGTTTCAACTAGATATTTTGCCATTTCTGCTTCTTTCTTTTTATTCTTTCTTCTTCTTTCCATTTTTTTGCTCTTTCCCTTTTCTTTCCTTTCTCTTGTTTCCCATTTCTACACTATGTAACTTTGTAAACCTAGGGCTGTCGCCGAGAGGGTGGAGGAGGGCGGCGGCGTAGGTTTTCCCTTCTTTTCTTCCTTCTTTCCCTCTCTATATCGATAGTTTAGGATTTTCTTTGTATAAAATGAAAATGAGCTTTATATAGTGCTACTTAGTGTTCCACTAAGTTTAAATTGCAATTAAGTCCCTCATTTTCTATTTTATATAAACATTTAGTAATTAACTTTCCATAATTAAAAACTAAACTTTAAAATTCTATTTTATTCGTCTTAATCCCTTATTCAATACTCATTTTCTTCTTTTTGAACAATTGATTTTGCTCTATTTAAAATGACATATTGGATTAGTAAAAAAAAAAAAATTAAAGTTTGAAAGACATCCACGAACCCGTGTCCGAAATTTGGACAATAAAAGATTCGACACTTAGATACCTACTCGTACCTGATAACCTACCATGAGTCCGAGCATCATAGGTTCTTGGCATTCCAAAATTTTAGCTTTAGTACAGTAGTCCTTCCCCCTCTTTTTATTCCTCAATTCAGTCATCTAAACTCTGAACAATGATGTATTAGTTTCTGTTTCTTGAACTTTTACAATTTTTGTATCTTCGTTAAGTTAACAAGTTTTTCTAGGTGATCCTTTGTAATTAAATTTTAGTTTTTATATTTCTCACCAGGCCCTGGCATTGACTTCATAATGATCTTTCACTGAACTGAGAGTGAATATCTTCTGTCGGTTTTTATTGTCTTGTAATGTGTTCCTCTTCTTGTTGAGCGCACCAGAAAATTATAAAATGCTTTAGTTAATTTTTCATCGTGGTTGTAGGTATGAGTTGCGTGGTATTTTAAAATATGCATGTATGAAATATACATGGCATAATATTAGTTCTGCTGAAATATATAATAGTTTGAGCTTTTAGATGAGATGGTCATTTTCAATATGGTACGCGTGAAAAGAAAAGTTTTTTTTTTTTCCTTCCTTCAAGTCTTGCCACTATTTTAATTCTCCTTGTTAAGCCTTTGAAAAACAGTATTTGGACTGTTATATTATCTTTTAATTGAATCATGAAATGTAATTTTGATTTATTCATTTGACAATCTTTGGTAGCTGGGGTCTCAACCTAATATTAGTCGGCTTGGAGTTTATTTCTGTGATATGACTATGATGTTTGAGCTCCACATGATAAAAAAAAGATGTCCAGAGATGCATCTAAAATAGTTCTCAAGTTGTATTTGTAATGTCTTGATGTTCATTACCAATGGAATTTAACTTCCTGTAATTAAGGTTGTAGAAGGAAGGTGGTTAGTGAGGTTTGGTTGGGAAACTGAATGAGGAAAAAAATGACAGGTTAACTTGCAAATCCCTTTCAAAGCCGTCTTATCTGAGCTGTCACTTTAGTTTGAGATATTCTTTTTCTAGTTTCCGCAGATTTCCGTCTTGGCAGTCATATAGCATTCTGCAAAATGTTATCAATTTCATTCTGCAACTAGAAGTATCTCATGATTCATGCTGATGATGACAGGTACCGTCTCGACCATTTGGGTGTTCTCTAAAGCCAGTTTCCTGCGTGTCTCCATCTTCTGATGGCGGAGACAGTCTTCTCAGTTTCAAAAGAAAAGATCTTATATGGGTACCGAATTTATGTTTTGGTGTCATGAACCCTTGTTATTGCAATTAGAAATACTTTTCCACTGTAAATTTTGTTAGAAACTCTTCTCTGGATTAACTTAAACCTACAATTCTTAAAAGTTTGAACTTGCTTTTAATTATGTATCATTCAAGCAGGTTTCTGCACAGGCTGCAGATGTGGTTGAAATCTTTATTTATCTTGGGGAGCCTTGCCATGTTTGTCAGCTTCTTCTCACTGTTGTACATGGTGCTGATGATTCTACTTTTCCATCAACAGTTGATGTGAGAACTGGGCGCTATCTGGATGGACTTAGACTTGTTCTTGAGGTCTGGTATTTGTTACAGATACTGATCTTCTCAAATATGTTTGACCTTTTTCACTTCAAGCTTCTTTTTATTTTTATTTGTATATGTGCAAAGTAGTCTTTGTATAATTGCTTACTTTAAACAGAAGTTTACAATTTAGCTGTTATGCTAAATTTAATTTTCTCATGTTTGCCAAGGAACTTGTTTCCTGCTGTAACTTAAGAGGGCAAACCTGTTATTAGTCGCTTCAATTTTTCGTTGCTCTCATTTTGCTCTCTTTTTACCCACTTATTCTATGAAGTGGATTGACAGATTATCCTGTGATAACTAAAAGAAATTGATCGTGTATGTATGTATGGTTGTGTGCAAGTATATGTGTTTGTATATATTGAAATTAAGAGCCAAGTGGACCAAACGAGAAGACTCAATATTCAATACATTGAATTTTGTGTATGACTTAGTGGGGAAGTAATCGGCAAAATGATCAGAGAGAGGTAAAGTATTTATGAAGAGCCAAGAGGGCCAACCAAGAAAATCTGTATGAACAAGAGGTGCTCTTGCGTATGAATGCATATGCGATCTTGAACCTTCAATTGAAATTGTTACAGTGATGGTATTCCTAAAGTAACAAGTCAATCCAAACTTTTAGATAAAGTGTACTTAAATATAAAAGGTTTCTGAATGTTATGACAAATTCTCTGTCATAGTTTCACTATTTTGGGCCTTTTTTTTTTTGGTGGTCTGGGGAGGGGAGCAAATTGTTGGACTTGAGAACATTTATGGATTCATAGTATGTTTCCAAACAATATTTTTAAAATGATGCAAGCCTACTCATTATGAAGGAAATTTTTACTGGCTATAGTAATTGAACAATACAAGTGTTCTGACTGGAACTTCTTAGGAGGGCAATGCCAATTCTTCCGTGTCTTCTCTGAAGTTCTCGGTGGTGAAGGGTTTCGGCCAAAAAAGATGAATTATATTGTTTTCCCTAATCCCTCTCCCCCAGTGTTAATTCTGGAGGCTGGAAGATTAAAGATAACTTTTGTAGTATTGGTAAAAGATAAACTTTCTGGATGCTGTATTTTGCTGAAAATAGCACCTTCGCACCTATCGTTATGTAATACTTTCTCCAGCTGAAGGAGCCCTATTTGCCTCTATATATTGGAGGGAAATCAAGGAATAAGAATGTAGGAAAATTTGTTTTGTTTCTTGTTTTCGAATCTTCAATAATTTCCTACTCGTATACATACTTTGTTGGATAGTTTGGAGACTTGAGGGAGGTACCATTGTTATTATTTGAGTTGTCTAAAACTTCTTTCCTGGGTTTCCTTTAGTGAGGAAATAGTTCCTGGTATTAGAACCTAATAGTGAACGAACTAGTATTGTTGGGAACTAATCTGTTTCAAGTTTCAACTCTTCTGAAATAAGCAGTCTTACCCTTATAATTCTTTGTATTGCCTTGTGCAGTCAGAAAAATGTAATGTTTATTAACTATTGTGTTCTGTAACATAGTTAGCGGTGTTTCAATATTATTGTTTCTAGTTTGATATTAACTTTCTTTACAGGGAGCTTCTATACCTCGATGTTCAAATGGGACAAACATTCTGATACCATTATCAGGAGCAGTTAGTGCGGAGGATATGGCTGTTACTGGTGCAGGTGCACGTTTGCATGCACAAGAAATTTCTAGCCCTTCCCTATTGTATGATTTTGAAGAACTGGAAGGAGAATTGGACTTCCTAACTCGTGTTGTTGCACTTACATTTTATCCTGCTGTGGCTGGACGAGGCCCAATGACACTTGGTGAGGTAAAAATAAATAAACATTATTTCCTGGCCATCTCTTTCTTGCACGTGACCAGTTTGTAAGGACCACTTCTAATTATACATATTCAAACATAATGGCTTTATGCATATTTTGTCTGGATGGATTGGGAATAAAACAACTGAATGGTTAATATGGTTCACAAAATGAAATATAATTTCCTTTTCAGTTTCATTTTGTGTCATTTTCATTTTTTTGGTGTGTAGAGGGTAGGGGGAGGTTTGGTTTGAGATAAAATAGAGTAGTGTTATCTAAATTAAGAATGCTCCTTTTACACTTGAAGGAAGAAACTAAAGATCTGACTATATTTTCAGTTTAGTTTTAACATCATCTACTTCCCTGAAAATATCACCAGATCATTTTTCTATCATATCTCGTATCTTCTGATCGGTTGTGCTAAATCTGTCTTCCCAGATCATCGTAGGGTTCTGTTAATACCAAACAAGCTTGACTACTTTAAGTATCTCTTCTGTACTGTGATTAAATTACGACTCATGGCTATAAAAGCATTTGTCCAAGCATTATGTCATTGGTTTGCTTTAGTTCAAAAATTACTTCTGCAGTTGTAACTGTGTACCTTTATCCTCCAAATGCTAACCCAGAGTTGTTTATGCATGTATGTATTGCCTATCTGCATTTATTTGCATCAACTTGCATTGTTTTTGGCCTTCTCTGTAGATCTGCCTATGCCAACATCACAGTTAACCAAAAGTCCATCTCATCAGGAAAAAGTAGCAATTGAACAAATAAATGATATTTTGCTAATTTTGCTGTTGTTTGCTCTGAATAATGGTCTTAGCCATCCGTAGGAACTACAAGTTAATGTTTGTTAGTTGAAAATATGCAGGTAGAGATCCTTGGAGTGCCTCTTCCATGGAGATCCATTTTTTTCTGTCAAGGCTCCGCTGATAGGTCAAGTGAATGCAACAATATTAACCAGAAGGAAATCAACCTTTTTCTTTCTGGGACAGATACCAATCCCTTCGCTGGAGCTATGATAAATAATAAAGAGCCACCTCCAGTTCAAGTAGATACATCTACCAATTTAGTGGACCTTTTAACAGGAGAAAGAATTCCAGAATCAAATTCTGAATCAGTGACAGGAACCCTTGTGCATGAGGGAAGTGACTTACTTGACTTCTTGGATGATGCTGCCACTCTGCCAGGAGTCCATGGAAATAAAGAGTCCAAAATAATTCCATCTCATGGACAGTTGAACAGCGGTGTTCAAGAGTATATAAAATGTTTCCGACTCATTGTAGGACCTCATATGGTATATTTCTATGCTGATTATTGGTAAAATATGTCTAATTACCACCTGCTTATCCCCGTGTACTGTCAAGTTTTTGTTGTTCTTTGAGAATCTTGTGACATGAACATATCTTGGTGTTCTAATCAATTTTATCATGTTTCCTTGATATTAGATATTTTCGGTTGAAGACTGAAGTGAACTATTGTGGTATATCAATAAGAAGTTAGCATTAGGGTAATTTCCCTTTCTAAAATTATAATCTAGATACCATGACATTTTGCTTTGATTTGCTCAGACTTCAGATGGTTCCTTATTCAAGTACACAAGTTTCTTGCTTATTCTCCTTTTTGTTACAGTAAAACAAAAAGGTAACTTTATCAAGTGTTACACTTGGACTGTTTGGTTATTCGACAAGTGCTTATAGATGAAAAAATATGGAAGATATAGATTAGGATATGGAACCTCCCAACACCAAAATGGATTCTACTGGCTTGTGGATTGTCATTTCTCCAGTATTATCTCTCTGTAATCATCAATTATTATGATTGAAATGAATATCCTATTTCAAGAATTAGGCATATTTGGACATCTTATGGAAGCCTGACGAGCTAAGCTTCTCGTGAACTCTTCCCTTGACTTGCTCTCAAGTTTCAATTGTTTGGTGGTATTTCAGTTGCACTTTGTTATGCATTTTAATCTTTCTTTTTTCCTTTTATGTGTCAAATTTATTAGCAGGAAAGAAAATTGGGTTTCATGGAAGCTATGAAACTTGAAATAGAACGTTTTCGGCTGAATCTGTCTGCTGCCGGTAGGGATAGAGCCCTCATGTCAATAAGCATCGATCCCGCGACTATAAATCCAAATTTATTGCTTGAGGAATCTTACATTGGAAGATTATGCAGAGTAGCGAGCACTCTTGCGTTGCTTGGGCAGGCTTTCCTTGAAGACAAAATTACTGCTTCAATTGGTCTTGAGATTGCTGATGAAAGTTCTATAGATTTCTGGAATATTACAGGCATTGGAGAGGGATGTTATGGTGGCATGTGTCAGGTTCGTGCTGAAACTAGGTTGGGGGAACATATATCCTCTATATCATCTTCCATGACTTCAAAATCTATATTTTTGTGTTCTGATTGTGGAAGAGAGGTTTGTAAAGTTTGTTGTGCTGGAAAAGGAGCTCTTTTACTAGCAAGTTCCAACACAAGGCAGATTCCAAGTTACAATGGCACAAGTAGCCACGGAGGATCAGTTCATGGATATTCAAGTGATGCATCTTTGAATCGGTCGGCGGCACTTGATGGGGTTATTTGTAAACAATGTTGCCATGAAATTGTGCTTGATGCATTGATTTTGGATTATGTTAGGGTCTTAATTAGCCAACGAAGAACAACTCGGGCAGGTTCTGCTGCAGAGGACGCCCTGAACCATGTCATGGGATTGTCCTCGAGAAAATTTCTTCCCGAAAGAAATCTAAACAGTCAGGGAACCACTAAGGTCTTACACAGCTTAATGAATGGAGAGGAATCCCTTGCAGAGTTTCCATTGGCTAGCTTTTTACACTCGGTATTGCTCTGAATATTTTCCGATTTTTATCCAATCACGTTTTTGTATGCATCTCATCATTTAAAATGTACCGAACTTTCATTGCCTCAGTTTGATTTGTCTCTAATTTAGTTATTTCCTTATTAGTGAAGATATTTTGGTTTCATTTGAACTAAGTAGTTGCTTTCATAGTTGAATACAAAACCCAGTAGTTAAATAGAGCATTATATCCATTTTTTACATTATGGATTTTAAGGTATTCAGCATGTCATTTTCCTCATCAAGTATTCAGGATTAGTAGTCTACAATCATCTCTCAGCTTACTGTTTTTTGCCTTTTAGATTTAGAATTATAATGCTCTCTCTTCACCTTAAGACAATGTAGATTATCGTTTGATATTATGATGATTTTGTCCAACAGTGATTAAACAGTTACATTGTTATTCTTAGCATCTTTTCTTTTTCCTAATGTCAAATAGTTAGAAAATTCCATTTATTTGATTACAACAAAAGAGAACATGATGTAAGAACAAAGTAAAGGGTAGAAATATACTTTTAGGAATGAATGATAAATTGAGTTGCACTTGTGATCCATGCAAAATTGTGAGAAGGGGCATTTTTTGTTTCATGGCTCAGAAAATTTGAAGTTTTTCTGCCAAAGTTATTTTAGTTCTAATGGAAACGCGAGTCTGTTCCTAATACATGAAAAGGTCATAAAGTAATAAGATAACCTAAAACAACTAGGAAAAACAAATTAGTTAAGTAACTCCTAAACCAACTATGAAAAGAACTAGTAAAATAATTTCAAATGAAGTGGGATTAGTGTAGCATGAAAGTAACTTCTTTTAGTCAATATGGAATTTCTGTCCTGCATCAGGACCAGGCATGATTTGGATAGGATGGTTGAATATGTGCCTTTATGTTATCTAGGTTGAGACAGCAGCAGGATCAGAGCCATTGTTTTCGTTGCTTGCTCCCTTGGATTCTGGATCACAAGAGTCATATTGGAAAGCTCCCTCCAGTGCCTCATCAGTTGAATTTGTCATTGTTCTTAGTAATCTTTCTGATGTCTCCGGCGTTGTCCTTCTGGTTAGTCCATGTGGCTATTCAATGTCCGATGCTCCTACTGTAAGTATATTTTCTGCCTAGCTCTCTTTTAAATGAACATTACCAGAAGTTTTGCCATGTGATGTATAGACATCAAATGTAATAAGAGAAGCCTAAAATTGCAGCACAAAACAATTTTTTTCCATTTTAGTTAGAGAGCAATTGGTATCTTTTGTATTATCATACATCACTTAGTGACTTTGCATTAACAATGCCCAGTTTATCTGGATATTCTCATGAAAGAGGAGAGCTTCTTCCCTTTTATTTTATTGTATTTTATTTTTTTAAATTTGGGGTTAGGAAACAAGTTCTGGTGAGGTATAGTGTAGTTGTATGTTATTTGCCGTTGTACAAGTTTTTTGTGGTTTGCTAAATATTTTTCACACTAATAGGTTCCTTGTTAAACCATTTAAAGTGCCATGCCTGTGTATCATGGGCCAACTCTTTCAAATCTTACAGAAGACCATTTATCACCCTTGCAGCCATCTCTTCCTAGCTCAAGGCGAACCTGTCTCCCATCTCGAGTCCTAATGATGACCTGTTGTATATTTGAGCCCACAAAACCTACTAGTATGAACGCCGTATACACAGTTGATGCCAAACTCTATCCCAATCATAATGCTCATGTTTGTTAAGGTTCCACCTCCCACGTTGTAATGCGTCTCAAGCATTGAGAGTCTCTGTTGCATGCCCACAACACGATTTTTGTATTTGTGACTCCTCAAGCCCTTCTTGTTTTTGCCACGCCTGAGTAGGGCCACATATTAGTCCAAGGCAGGCTTGAAGTGCAATCGTAGAATATTCATCCCCAATACACCATAGGCAATATCCTCACCCGTCAAAATCTTACCTCCATTTGCTCACTGTGTGGCGTCGTCCCATAACTGCATATTATAAGCCAAAGAACCTTCGCCAAAGACTGAAATGTTTACCCATTTTATGTGAGTTACTACACTAGGCTCTTGGAGTGTTTGTCTCACTAGCTCATTCCCTAGAGGCGTTGTCATTATTCACGTATTCCGCAAGACATATAATAGTATCAAGTCTCATATCAGTAACCAACATGGACCCCATCCAAACCTGCCCGGTAAAGTTCCCCACCCTGTATGAAGATTTTAAACACTTCTTTAAGATGCCTAAAACCAGCTTTTAGGTTTACTCATAGCCTTTAAGATTGTTGCTAGCTTAGTGCCCAAGTTGTCCTTAATTTTAGTTTTTAAAACATTTATGCAAAAAATAAAAATAATGGGAGTAAAATTTCTACTAACTTCATGTTGAATTTGTTATATAGTAATTTGCATTTTTCTTCCTCTTGCAGTTGTATTATATAGTTTAATCCGAAGTTATTTAATACATCAAATAACCACTTCTCTAATTCAAAAGCTTTCACTTCTAAAAATCAAAGTTAAAAATAATGGTTTTATTAAAAAAAAAGAATAATATAAAGATATAATATAAAACTCTAAAGAATTCTAATTGGCATGCTTATGTCCTATTTTGTTGGAAAGTCACATGTTGGCGTTGGCGTGTCCATGTCCATATTTCACAGGTCACATTGCACTGCATGTTTTCTCCAAATAATGCTTTCCCTCTTAAAAGGACTCTAATTCTTCCAAGACTTGGTGGAGTAACGCGTTTAGGGGAGAACCACTAGCTTTGGGCTCAAATGACAACACGAGTGCAAATGAAGAAAGACAAGTTTTGGATCCTTGTGGTAAAATATTTTACAAAACATTCATATTCCGTTGAACACTAACACCAAGGACAAATATATTTCCAACCCATGTGGTCAGGTAAAGCTAATAAGAAATTTTTGCCAGGAATAAGTTTTGCTTATTATACCAAACCAACTCGCCGGGAGTCTTTTTCTTCAATATTCTTGCGCAATTGTTTTCGAGAAAGCCACTTGATCTGGTGTGTAACAAACCTATTCCTTCTATCATTGGTTGATCTAATGTACTTAACATGGATAGCATGTAAGAGGATTTAAGGAATGATATAAAAAGGAAAGCGAATATATGGCTACAGCTCAAAAAAGAATCCTGTAGTTCTTTCATTCCTCATTCTTGGGATATTATTGAAGATTGCCCATTAAGGGTCCAGGAAATCTGCAAGGTCCTGCTGCACCTTTTTTATTACAAATCTGGATAGTTTTCTAACATTTCGAGGAATTCCCAGTTAAAACAGTTTTGTAAAACTCCACTGCCAAGTCTCTCCTTGATGGACAAAAGTGTTGCTTGCGCAATTGTTTATTATCTCTTAGCTATTCCCCCCTTTTGTGTTGGTCACTAACAATGGCGCCAATGTATATTCTCCCTACTTTGGTCATATAATTGCTATGATTCTATTCTAAAGTAGTATTGTATATTTGGGTAATTAACATTTAAATGTATAAAAAAGTGACAAATCTGATGTAAATGGGAGAGTGAAAAGGAATATGGATAAGTTAAAGAAAACTAAATCTCTATTGTGCTGTGGTGTTTGCTGGAAAAAAATCTAAGAAAATAGTTTAGTGACGTGATAATGTTATTGGACCATTTTATTTAAACATGTTATTGTGCTTGCAACAAAACAGTGTTTGTGAGGGTTACCGGGTCTAGTATGCTAATGGATATTTATGGAAGTTCCCTCTATGCAGAATTTCATATCACTAGAATTGTGAGTTTTGTGGTTACCTAGAATGATCACATACTCGTCAATGAAAAATCTCCAGAACCCTGTTTATTTTGTGAAGATGTTCATTACATGTACATTCATTGATTTCATAAATAATTCTCTGGTTCACAAATCAGGGATCATGACTAAACACTGAAGTCTGACGGCAGTTTATTATTCACTAAAATTGTGCTTCTCCTATATACACAGGTGCAAATATGGGCGAGCAATAAAATTGACAAGGAAGAGAGATCATGTACAGGGAAATGGGACATCCGCCCTCTGATTACATCTTCCCCTGATCTTTGTGGGCCAGAGAAGTCATTTAAAGATGACAAAGTGCCTAGACATATAAGGTTTTCCTTCAGGAATCCTGTCCGATGTCGCATTATATGGATGACCTTGCGTCTCCAGAGAACTGGTTCTAGTTCTGTCAATTTTGAGAGAGACTTCAATCTTTTGTCTATGGATGAAAATCCCTTCTCGCAACTCAACAGACGTGCCTCTTTTGGGGGACCTGTTGATAGTGATCCATGCCTTCATGCTAAAAGAATTCTTGTGGTTGGAAGCCCAGTTAGGAATGAAATAGGAGCATCGTCTCAAGGTTCTTACCAAATAAATGTGAGGAACTGGCTGGAGAGAGCTCCACAGTTGAACAGATTCAAGGTGAAACCTGTGTTTCTCACGAGTGTTGAATATTTAGAATTCTTTTCATAATTCATGTATGATTACTGTCACTTTTCAGGTTCCAATTGAGGCTGAAAGGTTAATCAACAATGATCTTGTTCTGGAGCAATTTCTATCCCCAGCTTCACCCATGCTGGCAGGATTTCGTCTGGATGGTTTCAGTGCAATAAAGCCCAGAGTCACCCATTCACCTTCTCCTGATGAAAATATAGGAAACTGTTTTTCGTACCTTTTAGAAGACAGGCTCACATCTCCTTCTGTATTGTATATTCAAGTATCTGCCCTTCAGGTATTGTTGAAACATTTCTCTGCTTATCGATTTTTTCTTATCTGAAAAAATGTTCAAAATTTACAAAGTCAAGAGACCCTTTGGGCTTCATTGGAGTTGGGTGATCCAAAAACTATTTACCTTTTCAGGAAAGACAAAATATCTGTTGTGCATAAGGCCCAAGAATTGGAGCAACAACTAGTGCTTAAAAAGATAATATATTTGTCTTGTGTAATATTGGGTTCACTCAACTGATACCCAATATCCTAGGGTTCAATTTTAATCTTACATTGGAATAGAAGTTATGGTTAATCAAATAGAATAACTTTATATGGCTGATATTACATCCAACCTTGGATAATGAAAAAAATACTACTTTGCCTATGATATTTTTCTAATTATTTAACTAAACCCTTCCTGTTAATGATTTTCCCGTCCCTATTTTTACCCCACTCATCTGCATGTTATGGTTAGTCAGTTCATCACCAACAACCACCGTCTTCCCTTTACCTCAACCTATGTTTGCCTGCCACCTCATCACTAATGAAATCCAGTCTCCCTTTTGAACACTCACCATCCATCCTGAAAAGCACAATATAGGGTACACTTCTTGTCAGAGAAACCTCAAATCTGGTTGATTTGGTGGAATTTTAAGGTTCAGGACGAACTGATTATGGTTGGTGAGGCGACTGTTGCCAGGTGATAGTTTTGGAGGTTGGTGGTTAAAGCGAGGGGTGGCTAGTAATGGTGGTTGCTGCTGCAAAGATGATGGTCTGACTGGAATATGGTGATCTTTTTCCTTTGCGTTCTCTCTCTTTCGCTTCACAAAAAAATGGAGAAATGAGTCCAAGCCAAGTTGTGGACATGATGTACTTCATTTTAACCCAATAATTGTCATTGGCAATTCAAACCAAGATTAATAGATAAAAGACCCCCAAAAGTAAAAATCCTTTATTGTAACACCCTAAAATTTTCTATCCTGTCTTCTCCTATGCTGGAACTAAACAAAGCTTGGTGGGAAAGTTTACGGGATTGCTTGGAGAAAGGGGTCAGCAGAAAGGATCTGGTGTTTTAGAAAAGACGGATTATTGGTATTTATGAACACTTTTGGACTCTAAATGATACTGTTGCCATTAAACAATAAGAGAAATGAGGAGGGTTGGAAGAGGATTAAGAAGTTTATGTAATTTATAGTGAGTGACTAACAGGTGTAATGACGTGCCCGCTATCAGCTTAATAATGGGCAGTGAAGATTAGGTGGAGTGCAGACAACGAATAAAATGTTCATAAAAAGAAAGGAGCGAAGTTGAAGCAAAAACAAAAAACTTGAGGCTAGAAAGCTTGGGTATTGATGAAGGTGGGTTGGGATAGGAGATGGAGGAATGGAGACAATTTTGGATGAGGGATGAACTTTGTATATCACAGAGAAGTTATGTTGGCAATCAGCATTGCAGGTTTTCTGTAACTCTTGGGAAATATCTATATTACTTTTCTTTCTTTCATTTTCATTTTCTTTTATTCTTTTTGTGCGCGCACATTTTTTTTCTTTGTTGGCAGCCGGGGTTTGGAGGGTGGGGTTTTCTTTCTTGGTGATGTCCCTGTAGGACTTAGTTTGGGAAATATGTAATAGCATCTCCAAGTGAGACTTTATTTTTAAAGAGCATCTTTAAAGTTTTTTTTAATACATTCCAACAAATTCTTCACTTTTTGCTCTTTATTTTACATTTTTCGAATATCATTTATCATTTTTCCTCATTTTTGAATTAATATGTATATTTTTAGATGTCAATTGCTAAAATATTCAATATAATATAATATGAACACTTTTAAGTAATGGGGCATTGAAACTTGCAATTTTAGTAAATGCAACCAAGATAAAATATATATAGAGTGAATTTGACTCTCCAAAGGTAGAGAGTCAAATCCACCCTCTATTTTAAAAGGTTAAAATAAAGAGTCTATTGGGGCCTAATATCAAGGTTTTGCTCTTTAAAATAAAAATGTCACTTTTAAAGAGTCTCTCGCAGATGCTCTAAGAACTTTGATTATGAGGGATTATATTTTTTATGTTTACTTTGTATTTGGCCACACTGCCTTTTGGGCTAGGGATTAAAATCTCATCTGCTAGGAGGAAAGATTGATGAAGCCGGTGTGCAGAAGTAGAAAAGACCTAGTCTATGTTTTGTTGTGTTTCATTCTTACTGGGTGAATTTTCATTGGAATTTTTCTTTTTTTTTTTTGGTCGTGTTTCATCATCCTTACTAATTGGATCTACATTGTACAAATTAACTTCCATTTTTATCCCCACAGGAACCCCACGATATGGTCACTATCGCTGAGTACCGGCTACCAGAAGTAAAGCCCGGGACACCCATGTACTTCGATTTCCCTCGACAAATAAACACTCGGCGAATTACATTTCGCCTTCTTGGAGATATTGCTTCATTCACAGATGACCCAGCAGAACAAGATGATTCAGACTTCAGGGCTCAGCCATTGGCTACAGGATTGTCATTGACAAATAAAATCAAGATATATTATTATGCTGATCCATATGAACTCGGAAAATGGGCTAGCCTTTCAGTTATCTGATTACAACTACTCTCCTTGCATTATTTGTCGGCTTGTCTAATAGATTCTTCGTTGCTGTTCAAGCATGCATTGGATTGTGAACTCTCAATGAATTACATTTCATGGAAGATCTCTAATAGTTGGTTTGATTCTTGGGTAGGATGATTGAGAATGCTAGATTATGTAAACTAGCAAATTAGATTTCTTGTTTTGTGTTTTTGAGTTGTATGTTATAGTAATATTGATTCATTGATGTAAGAGTATAAAAAGGATATGCCACTACCTACCATTTCCAAACACTCCCTGCAGTTTTATGTGAGGGGTTTAATGAATGGAGGACTCTTGTTTGTTTTATAGAGAAGAAGCTACATTCTTCTGTTTGTCTTTTGACCATTCAAGAGGATTAGAATTTGAAAAATGATATTTATCATCATGATTGATGGAATATCGGTGATGTGTCAATCTATTATTCCTTACATCTTTCTCTCTCCGCCTTCCCCATCTCTTTCATAAAAGTTGAACTGTCAAATTCTATTATTTCATGTAGAATAACACATTATCGATGTTCTATAATTAGAACATCATAATTATGAATAATATTATTCTTTGAAAGAACTATAGGATTCACTGTTTAATCTGTTGACTGGTGAATCTTTAATCAAATATGCATTAGATAAGTTTTTTACTCATAGTAATTAATGTTTTGTTAAAAAATTAATGTTATCAATATAAAAGTAGAGAATTGAGTAAACGTTTCATTCATAATTTTTTGATAGTCGGGTGGAGCATTCTTTAATCTGGAAGGCATAACATCCCATTTCAGACTGACCAAATAAAAAATAATAATAGTAAATCAAAATTTCTCTTACAGAATATCTATATAAATTTTTGAGAATTTTTTGAAATGTGTTTTATTTCTTAAATTATTCGTTTAATTTCAATTTTATTCTTAAATTTTTTTAAATATTTTCGTTTTAACTTTATTGCTCTTGTATTTCGTGGGAGTGGAAACATGATCCTTCGAACATGGATATTTTCGTGTACGGGGTACTCGAAGGTAAAATATTTAAGACTTTATTTGAGCTTCATTGTTTACAATTTTTTTTTTTTTTTAATGAACTCATTTTTAATTATACATTTTTTCCATAATATAATTATGTTTGTAAACTCAAAATCTTTCCTTACATTTTAAGTATACATTGTTCAAAAAAATTATTATTACAAAATCTATTCTCATGAAAGTTGAAGCTCAAATAGAGCTTTAGTTGATTGTGTTGTTACTTTTAGTTTGTCATAAGCACATTCTGTTGATGAATTTGAAAGAGGGTCTAGATACATGCGTATCAAATTTTACATAATGAGTTACATAATGTGACGTGTTATTTTATCATTTGTCAATTTAATTTTTTCATCCAATTATTTTCCTCCACATCATTTTATGTCCATTATGTACCATTTTTATGTACAAATAACATAATCATTTTAAAGATATAATATTTTGTGACTATCGAAACTTTTAGTTACAGAATTCAGCAGTTTAAAAATAAATCTTTAGTGATCACTAATATCGGTTAAATTTTTAACATGTAATTGTTTGTTCATGTCACGTTGATTGATGATCATCTGTAGTAATAATGTCTCGATTAAATATTTCGGCCGACCAAAATATTATTGAC
>CAIGRB010103947.1:0-14739 GCA_903798255.1 Fraxinus quadrangulata | reverse complement strand
GTAAAATTAACGGAATTGGACGGTAGGGAGTATTTCGCACAAAATGTTTCAAATATGGGAGTTTTCTATGACTTCCAATAGGTATAGAGTATATCGTAATTAAAAAGGTATATAGGGGGTTTTTTGTTATTAATCCAAACTAAAATAAAATGCATATTATAATAAATTTGTTAGGCATGTCAACCGTTCAAGACATCAGATAAATTTCATAGCAGAATGTGATTAGGCACAAAGACCCTAAATTATTAAATAACATTAGTTGACATCATAGATATGTGCAAAAGTCACTAAAAAATCGCCTTTACAACATATGATATTCATATTTCCAATAAAAGCATATTACACACACACACCCACACACTGGCGGACCCGGGGGATCTTGGGAGGCACGTGCTCCCCAACATTTTTTTTTAATATTTTTTATAAAATCATGTTTGGTATCGATTGAAATTTAAATTTTAATTTAAATCAAAGTTAACAATTAATTTTAATAACATATTTCATGAAATTCATAACTATTTAAATTTTATCAAAATTTACTAAAAATTTGATTTTAATCTCCACCAAACAGGAGCAAAATCACAATAAATTTGAATTTCGATAACATGCTAATTTTAAAAATTCTCTACGCTAATCGAATCTACAAATTACTTATGTCACCTCAAAACTTATTTTGAGAACTATATTATGGGTATATCGAATAGTCCAAATATATATCAAAAATATTTAAAAATACGTTAAACGTGAGTTTCAAAGAAAGATGTCTAACTCGCATTTTTTTTATAAAAAAAATTCAATTATTTTATTAACATTTATTATTTTTGCTATAAAAATTTCTCAATGTAATTTTCATCATTTTATTAGAAAATTTTATATGGAATATGATATTAAAAATTTTCAAAATTTTAGATCCGAAAAAGTCATATCTCATGTAAATTTTTCGGATGTAAAATTACATGGGGTATGATTTTTTTGGACTTAAATTTTCGATTGTAAAATTTCGCCTAACTTCTTTACAAGTTAGATTGTGCCCCCTATCTTTAAAGTTCTGCATCTGCCCCTGTCTGTAGTTAGCAGATGAATCATCTTACAAGTAATCTAATCTGAATCGTTGAATAACCCTACTTTTATGAACATCCATTTCAATTTAATCATCTTGATTATGTTCTAAATACAAAGGATTAATAAATGAGATTTCTTCACCTTTACACTGAACTGGTAAGATAATCAATAATCATATGTAATAGATTTGGATGAAACAGTGAACTCGGACAAGACGAGCTTTCTCAATGGTCCTTGTAGGGTCGACACTGTTTGTGTCTATGTCCTAGGTCGACCAAACGAAGGTGGTACTCAAGAGACTAAAATTTAGACTTAAACATCCGACAAGGCACTTGAGATGAAACAGAAGAATTCGAATAGCTACAATATCTAAAACCAACGACACAAACAGATTGATAAGTTTTCTCTACATCAACATTTATCTTGCATATAACGGAGACTCGTATCTGTCCCAAGTTTCACAAATTTCTCAAGAATATTTACAAAGAAATCTTCAAGACAAACAACAAGTTGATTGAGGAAATAAGAACCATGAATCCTTGATATGCTAAACTGCCAATAAAGTGACCTCACACCAGATAAGATCTGAACTTGTTTTTATTCATCTTGTGTTGTCCCGTCCAGCATACCAAACATATATTAATTTCATGCACCAGTCACACATGAGAACGTACCGAGGCTCCTGAACCTCACAAGTTGCTTGGACTTAACAGAATCCTCCGACTCCGAGGCTGCAGAATAATCTACATCAACGGAGTAGTGGCGCCTCGCTCCACCATCTGCATGAAAACCCGAGATCCTTTCGGGTTGTTGCAAACCACCTTTCTCATATTGTTTGCTGTAATAACTATAATCATTTGTGTAAAAATCAGCAATATTATACTGAGTTTTATCAGTCGCACCAGAAGAGAGAGATTTGTATTGCCTTCTAACTCCATTTTTCTTGATGCTTTTGAATACCATTGGAATTAGGCCTTCCATCTTCTCCTTAATTTGCTCAAGCTTTTTGAGAGAAGAAACAAATGAATTATATTTGAAGATTTTTCAGTCCCTTTTGGGTTTGGTTAGAATTATTGATCGAAGTCGTTTTTTTCCAACAAATTTCCTTTTACTATATTAAAGATTTGGGAGCATTGAACAAGTCATATGTTTAGTTATTTGACTTGAATACTGGCACAATAAATACAAGAAGCTTATGAATTAATGATCCCTCCCTTTTCTTCCTCTATGCGTGTTGAGAAAGTCAAGTTAGCCGGTATTAGGAGTTTGTTTCTCTTATTATTAAGAGAATAATGGAGTTTTGAATAATATTTTTTAGAGAATGTGTAGTAGAAATTTAAAGTAACTTTATTGATTTGTGTGTAGAATATTTTATTGGATAAATGTGTGGTGGAGAATCTTACTGTAGCAAACAGAGTTTTAGATTAATGGTAGACAAACAAAGGCGATTCTATTAAATAAGAAAAAAAAAAGTTAAAATCTTATTCATTACTACGTGCTCAACATGGACCTCGTGTCTTTTAATTTTAGTCATCAAAAATATTTTTTGTATAAATTTTAGTTTTGTGTCGACAATATAACAAAACTCCTCAAATTAACAAGACGCGATTAAGAATATGCTCGACAATCAACAACATAAAAAAGCTGCTTCTACAACAAATGTCATAAACATCATAAACACTTTTTACGCTTGGTACATGATGATTCACTATCCGTTCACGATAACATTCTAGAACGACTAAAAAGTCGTCACAAAAGTCTCCTTAAACCTATCTCTATTTTATTTTGTTCATGAAATTTACTTTTCTTACAAGTATAGGATATCAATGGAGAATATTTAGCAGATCCATAGAGTTGTGTTATGTTATACATGTTAGATGAACAAGTAATGTTTTCAAGTGTGACTGGAACTTTTTTACCACTGTTTTTTAAATTAAGCCCATGTTTGGGAAAATTAAAATTTTCAGATTTTAGTTTAATTTAAACTTAATAATTAAATTTAATCATACATTTCATAGAATCACAATTTTTTCACCCTATATTTCATCAAAATCTATCAAAATTTACTAAAAATATGATTTTAATATCTATCAAATAGGGCTAAATAAAAATCATAAATAGAATATTTGAGTCAAAAACTTGCTCATTTATTCTTCTATTATTATATGCATATTAATAATATTATCTTCTCCTTTTTAATTTGGTCAAGCTTTGTTGTTTACACCAATTAAGGATTCTATCGACATGACTTCTATTTTTAATTTTATTTTTTGTAGAAGAATTTTTTGAAAAAATTACATTAAGCAAGTTTTCTCTAAAAACTTTTTTAACCAAACAAAATAATTTTAAAAAAATTATCCAAACATGTTCAAAAGTAACGTATTAGTTTCAAAAGTAACCTTTAATTTTTTAAAAGCCTACCAAACGATCCTTGAGTGGACAAAGCAAGTACCGTAAAGAACTAAGAACTAATTAAGTGGGTTTATGCCTTGTTTGGCCCCCATTATAATTAGAGTTGGAGAAAGATGTATTTTGAAATAGTAATTTTTTAGAGAATGTATGGTTAAAAAAGTATGAAAGATTTTGAATTTACATGTAATATTATTTTATTGAAAAATACGTTATTAATTAAAAAAAAAAGAGAAAAATAAATTATAATTTTAATGAGAATCAAACCGGGACTATATTTCAAGTGGAACAAACATAATTCAGGGTCTCAATCGCCCAAACCAAACCAACCCAAAAGACTAATGTTTAATGAGAATCAAACATCATGATGATTAACATGATGTGGCTTCCTTCCTTCCCCTTCCATGCCTCGTCCAAAAAGAAGGCCTCGGTTTAATCTCTTAAATACGAGAATCCCTATCTTTTTTTCGTCGGTACATCAATAGAAATTTCTATCTGTATTATCATCCAACCAATTTTCTCAAATGGGATTATTCATACATGAAGATGACACGAGATGGAAGAATGATTCTTGCTTACTTGTGTCAAGTTGAAAATAAGATAAAAATCTGCCTAATGTCAACACTTCCGAATTACATTCTTGTTTAGTTGACAGAGATGCTTCACCTGCTCCTGCTATATCATATTATCTACAAATGCCTGATAATTGCATTTGGATTTCCCTGAATATATCATTTTACTCAATCAAATTATCAAGAATAGTCAAATTATTTCATATCATACTACGCCAGCATGGAGCAGAAAATAAAATTATGTACAAAATGCTGTTGAAACAGCAAGCAGAATTTTACTAACCTTCAAAAACTGCTTTCGTTTTAACTAATAACACAATTCTTAGTAGAGCATGTTAAACACAAGGAAAGTAAGGAGGCAAGAACAGGTGAATGATTCATATAATGAGAATTCTTTCGTTATTAACTGACAAACAACGAATTCAATACGTCCAAGTTTTCCTTAGAGATTCATGAATACAATTCTCTTTCAACATAATTTTGATCGATAATATGCTACAATTGAACAATTGCTACTTTTCAGTACAGTGAGTTCTCTTGTACCTTGGTGTTCTCCTATAATTAAAGATAGCGCTCAGGAGATAACCACACTGCTCTTATTCACATTGGTTCAGGTGTCTTCCGCTTTGTAAGATACCTTCTTCTATTAACATCAAAGATGCAGTTCAGAATGAAATCTGGCTGGCACCATCTAGAGCTTTCTGCAGTGAATTTGAAGGTGTTAATATAATTTACATTAGGTACTAGATTTAAAGATGTATATAGAATATTGCAGCATATAGTAACTGTTAAAAATATCTGCAAACCAGTAAACTATTCATAATCGACATATGAGTCGCCCAAACCACCATAGAAAATACAGTAAAGATAGCTGATCAATCCCTCAATTTTCTTTTCTTTGTGGTGATAAATGATTTTGTAAACTAAAGTTAGAACCACAAAGTGGAAGTAATTTGGTGGTCAGAAATAAAAATGCAAGCTTGAAGAATCAATAAAAGCAAACAAACACAACAATCTGCAACTTCCTTCTAGCTTCTGCTTTAGAAGAAATGCTTCAGAATATGGAAACATCATAAGAAAAAGAGTCATCCAGTCACTAAACAGATCCAAAAAGCACTATTATACAGAACAACTTCAAAGCCATACACCAGAGAGAAGACAAAAGCTACTAAATTCAAGCTGAAAACCCAACCGAATCTTAAACCTCAAGTTACAACATAGCTGATTAAACAATTAGCTTGAAATGGCGGTCATGTATCAATTATGCTGTCATTGCTGTGTATTAATGCAGGTTTATTTTAGACACATTGGCAATGTAAAGCTTTCAAACAAACAAGTTACAGAATTTAATTCTGCACCATATTAGATCCCCTCACCAAGGTAAACTTCAGGCACCGGCAGGAAGAAAACATCTCCACCCAAGAAAAAGAAAAATAACTTACTTTCAAAGAATTTTTTGTGATTATCACTTAAATGAAGTGGTTTTTGTAGCAATTCGTCCAATCTGAATCCACTGAAGCAACTAAGCCACCCCCGTTAGTGCATATGGACTCAGCGCATGAGTTTTGTCTATGTGGTGATAATATTGCCTTTTGCATGTCAGAGATGTTAGATTCACACTCCAGCACAGGAGATTTAAGATCACTATTTCTCAACACATCACATTCTTTGTTTGCACTGGATTCAGTCACTGGAAAAGCCATTAGATGCTTGTTGGTGCATCTGTCAGCATCAACATCTTCATCTGACAAGCACCTGCAGCAATCAAATTCATCCATCTCATATGTCTGGCTCAACAGTCCATCCCTCCATGATATCATCATCTGGGATAGTGATAGATTCTCAGACATTGATTCAAAGACAATAGATGTTTTGTCCAAATTCTTCTGGGGAAGTTCGTTGAGGTCAATAGAATGAGAATGTGATGCCAAGTCGGTACAATGCATATCCAAACCAGGTGTATCACATATTGACATCTTACTTCTAGGTGATAGGCTCACTCCCTGTAAAATTTCCGTCACGGACTCAAATTCCGATTCATAGTGAAGTCTTTGATGTTCATAGTCATCAATATGCCATTCTGAGCCTGAATTTGAATCTGGTGTCTGAATGACATTTCCACTACTTAAAGAACCAACAGACGCTGCAGCACTATCTCCAATCTGATTGTAACTGTTGTTTTTGTCGTCTCGTGAGTTGATAGCCTTATCAGTAGGTGTGCAATGAGGAGTATCAACTAAGAAAAACTCATCTATTTTTCTGGAAGAAGGCCCCAAAAACCCCTGCAGCTCAGGAGCTCTTCTTGGAGAAAGCAAAACATTCCTTGTTTTCCCAGTACTTGCTGTATCACCTACATTACTACTGACACAGTAGCTATCAGAATCACACATGAAATCAGATGCATTACCGCTTAATGTTGAAAGTGAAGATCCTAAATCAAGCAACGCGGAATTATTCCCAGATATCATCCTACAACATTCCAACCTCTTTTTCAAATCACTGTCATTTCCCTCGTGCTCCTCATCACATGGAGACAACAGCCAGTGCAATGAAGCTTCGGCAGGCATAGGAATCAAAGAAGCCCGAGACTCTTTAATTACTTTCCCCTCATTACTTTTATACTCAAAAAGATTAGTATTTTCACGACCTACTCTGAGAATCCCTCTCGATCTACACTTTCTCTTATCCGTGACTCCCGAGACAAGGTGCCCAGCACCATAACAAATAGGCGTCATAAATGCTGTGGAAACCAGCACTTTTGAGTGAGACCCACGTTGAATCTCAGGAGATACAGAGGCCTCAACAGGAGGAGTTTTAGTAGCAGTACTACAATTACTATCAATTGTTCTTGAAGTTGAATCTTCTCTTTTATTCTTATTGTCATATAAATTTACAATTTCTAAACCAGAGCCACAAGCTATTTTCCCAGCAGGTGTACAATTTTCAACACAATTTAAACAATTGCTCTTATTGGATATTCCGAATAGATCAATGGTTGACTCACCTGGGCCACTTTCCTGCAAACTCTTTATCTTTTCCCCAAATTCTTCTAACCCTTTCTTCGATGTATTCACTGGATAGCGAGGACCAGAAGAAAGTGTTGATTTTTTATTAATTTTCCTCTGATAAAGCAAAGGCGGGTGGTTCTTCCGTAGCTTCTGAGATAGGGACTTTTTGCGAATATCATTTTCCTTAGATCTGAACACCAATGAACTATATCCTCCTCCTCCTCCTCCTGCTGCTGCTGCTTCTTCTGTTGCTTCTTCTTCTTCTTCTTCCTCCTCCTCCTCCTCCTCAGGTGAGTCACATATTATGCATTTATCACGTAATTTCTAACTTTAGAAGGACTATTATGTTCTCTTCACTTAATTTATCATTCAGTGATTGGTGTCAGTCTACTCTTTGACACATAACGCATTTGCACTCTTATTAATCTAAGATAACCAAGTGTCTATCTTAACATTAAAATCAAGTAATTCAAGTGTTTAATGTTTTAATCTAATATGGAAATAACTATTATTCTCATATTTTATGTTGAATTCATACTGTGTAGAGCTTGCATTCTTCCTTTTGATACATTTAGTAGTTTCTGATAGCTGGATTATGTTACTCTCAAACTCTGTTAATTATTTATTAATTTGAGACCCAATCATAGGGTTTGCCCACATGCCATGTACTTTTTGATCGATGTAAGGTAGTGGTTTCCACTAAGGTATTGAGTTCAATAATACGTGATGGTTAAACTAATATGTTAAGTTGTCAAATGATGATTAACATGTGTAAGTGCTTCGATCTTCTTTTGACTTTTGTAATCAACAAGTTAAAATGTTATAGGTTTTGAGATAGCATGCAACCTAATAAACTATTCTAAAGTTGAAGGTAGACTTTCCGATGACATTTGTTAGTTATCATGAATCATGTTCTTCATTTGTTCAATAAGAATTTGTCATGGATGAAACATATATTATTTGTAAAATTTTTAAGTTTTATCATGACAACTAAATATATAATAGATACCAAATTAAAGTCATTCCAAACTTTTATTGTCATTTTGGCCTTTTCTGCATAATCATTCCTTTTGAATCTTGTTAAGAAAAAGATAATATTACATTTCCAGATAGTAACATCAGTTACAAATGGCATACCCTTCTTCGTGTTACTGGTGCACGGAGTCCTTAATGAGAATGTGCTAAAATCTCCCATTTTTATTAGTGAAATAGGCAAACTTCTTCATTTTATGGAATGAATTTCCTTTTCTTTTGGTCTATAATTAAGCTATTCCACAGACATATTTGTTCCCTACTATGATGAACTATTGTGGTCGGTCATATGGTTGAAGTGGAGCAAACCGGTGTTTGACATGTGTCGAGCGTGGATGTTTATGAACATGCAGTCTGTGCAACTCGTTTTCTATTAGAATTTTGAAGTAGGAGGCATATGTCAATGAATTTTGATACGGCTATAGTGTGTTTTTTGTACATTATAAAGAATGCTCTATATCCCTTCTTTTTGATTTCTAAGAAACTTTCGAACTGATCACTTGTGATCCTCTACGACAAAGATGTAATGATGAATACCCTTAATAGGCTCTAGCTAGCCCCATGGTGCATATGGTTGATAAACCAAGGCTAAAAGTAAGTATGAAACATCTAGCCTATGCTACATGCGATGCGTAGCTTCTTGAATATCAAATGAGGGCCACAAGGAAAATTTAACAGGAACTCCACATTTTATTCACAAAATGGTTGACGAAGCTTGCCCACAACACATATGGACCAAACACTCTATCAAGTTGACTATCAAGCTCCTATTTGTTTTTTGCATGCATATTCACTTTTTTGGGTTCACTTTTATCTCTTTGGCTCCATAATATTTTTGTTAAACTTCTATAGTTCTATTCTCCCTTCAAATTTAGTCTAGTTAGTTATCTTGGTTTTCTCTGTCTAGAATTATTTTAGCATTAGTATAAAATATTTTTTACAGAATGTTTTCCTTGCGTGTAATCCTACTTTTTTGAATCATATGGCTTCTTCTGATGTAGAACTAGTGTGATGCCACTTTGAGATGAGCCTGAATGATGAGTGAAATTTGGATTTTCCCCCAAAAAACTAAGCTTTTGTTTGGTCCCCATTATTTCCAAAATACATTTTTCTCTCACTTATTTTCACCACATATTCTTCAATAAAATAATATTACACGTAACCACACATTATCCGTCAAAATACTATCACAAAATGCATTTTTGGCAAAAAAAAAGGGGGGGCTCAAACTGGCTCTAATTGTTTGCGGCAAATATTTAATCAACTTATTAAATATCAAATTAATATCAAATTACGCTTTTAGCAAGCATTTCTTGGAAGCTGACTGTATATATGCTTGTCCGAATGTCATTGTTCTCTGATTGATGCCCAGATATTAACCTACGTGTAAAATGTACATATAAATCTGGAAACAAGGAACTGGATTTTGGTGTCATCTGGCTATATCAGAGGACTACTTTGGCTTTCATGCTAGAGATATTTGCTGTGGAAGCCAGTTATATATTTCAGAGATTGATGGAAAATTATTATAATGAAAAGAAGTAGAACTTGCCTATGATTTATTATGGGTGGTCTCGATGACAGACCTCGCGGATTAGCGACAAAGAATTTCGTATCCCCCTAGAGTATAGTATATAAGATTTGTATGAATAATTAACCCAAAGTCCTTTTATTGGCTTTATTCTTTGCTATTAGGTCTTTTGGTGCATGTTTGTTGCTGTAGACATAGTTTTGATTGCTTAGATTACTAGTGCTAATTGTAAGTTAAAACTCTGCAGTACTTTAGAATGTAAATGTTTTAGATTAACTAGAATTAGGTCTGAATAAACAAAATGTCCTCTTAATCATAGTAGGAATAATGATGAGCGAGAAGACAATAGAGGATCATGTTATCCCAAGAGTTTTTTATTTAGGTATTTATGTGCAGTTATTGAGTACGAAACAACTAAAAGGGGGTGCATAAAATTCGAGCGGATTGTGCAAAATATAGAATCATTGTAAGGATTTGTGTGATCACGAGATAAACATTTTCTTACAGAATAGTTATTAGACCAACTATACTTTGTATACTTAGGTGTTGAGTTTCTATAGGACAAAATGTCCATAAGATGAAAGACAGGTTCTGTGGAATGCGGTTAAAAATATTTGATTTTATTGAACCTGTCAAAATATATACTGCTAGATTAAATGGAACTACAGAAACTGATCCATGTACTCTATCCCAAGTTCGCTGGGAATAAGGTTTTGCATGCTATTGTACTATATAGATTTTTACTACAAATATTTGTGTGATTGTGTTGTTTTCTTTGTGAGTGACAATTGCAGCTCTTGTACGAAATAATGGCTTAAGATGAACTCCTTTGTACAGGATGATTGTTTTTGAGCTATACAGCAATTAGACATGATATATTGTGACAAATATGTTTGCAAATGATTTTTCTTCAAACGAATTTGTTTATTTTTTTAGTTTCCTAACTATACATTAAACATTTGTCAGGCTTCAGCAGTACAGGGTAGTGGAGATGAAACTTCTTGCTCAGCAGAGAGACCTTCAGGTATACTCAGTTAGTCGTTTTGCATTTTTACTTCTTGTTAAAATAATTCCTTGACTCCATTATTTAGGTTCAACTTATGTTAAATTTCTTAGGAAATGAATATGATTTAGATTTTAGTGGACCAAGAATTGCATTCTTTTCTTCGCAATGGATGATGATTCATAAAGATATAAACTACTGGCTTGACATTTCTTTTTGTTTAGTATTAAATAAGCAGGTTATTTTTACTTCCTGGTTTCTGTGCGACTAATTATAAAAATTTGAGGCCTTATCAATCTGAATGATTTATTTTTTACTCTATTGTTGGAATCCCTGAAGTTGCCGTTAACAGCCTGCCAATTCCCACCTTCATGAATATGCAATTTAAGCCATCATCCTGAACTAAAGAAATTAAAATTGAATTTTCAGAGGCTCATTCACGTTGTGTTACCTTGCCATCCCTTAAATCCTTTTCTTATTTTAGAATTTTTCGTTGATATTTTTAGTTATTAATAATCAATGTAACAGGCAAAGATTCCTGACATTGAGAAGTGCCTAGACATAGTTGCAACTTTGCAAGCTAAGAAGGGTACTGGTGAGGTTAGTTTTTCTAGTTTTAAGCATTTCTTAGATATATCTTGTGCATTTTGTGTGTATGGAACATTGGCCAACATTTTGTCCTTTCTATCCTATGTATATTCTGTCTTTCTAAGTAGAAATACAAAATCTATTTATTTAAGCCGTTCTGTTGATTTGATAAATATTCCTGCTGTTCCATTGTGTTGGTGTTGGTTCTTATCTTATATGTAGGCTGAGGTTTATAGCGTGTATAAGTTTGTCACTGCAGTGCGAATAGAAGTTCAAATTAATTAAATCATTTGAAAGATCAAGGGTGATTGTAGAAAAAGCAGAATAATATATGGAAAGATGTTATACAAGACAAAATGAAATTGTTAATCAATAATGTCACAAAAAGAAGAGTTCATACGCAATGTAAATCTCATGTCTCTTCCGAAAAATGTAGAATAAAATACAATATTCTTTCATGTTTCAATATGCATTAATATTCTTTAATTTGTCGCGTATACAAGCCATAACACTGGTAATTTTTTCTCCTTCATTTTTACCGTTATTTTGTTAGAAATTCTGAATTACCAAACTATCATAACAAGATCAGAAGCCAGCATTACTTTTATATATGTATTAGGTTGGTGACATCAGTATTTTACATTTTCATGTCTATATCTGTTGATATCATTTCTCATCATTCATCTCGAATCTACTTCATCTACTTGATAGAACTATTAGAATCTTTGACTCACTTTTTTAGTTAGCTTGTCTGTTAATCCTGACTTTTGCCCATTTTATTATTTTGAAAATGATACTTTTTCTTTTTTAAATTGCTCTGGCTCGGCTAGTGGCCAGTGGGTGTTAATCTTGATGCATGTAGTTTGTCATAGGCAAAAAGTAGGCATCCGGATTGTTAGGGCATTCTCAAGATCCAAAAGAAATATAGATTTGGTCATAAAGGACTGAATTTCCATGCAATAAAGCATATAAACATACGAGTGAATATGTCATATTATGCTGTTCACAAAAGTTCACTTTCATATGCTTGAGTAAAATCTGGCATATGCGTGGATGGATGTCTGTAGTGAATAGACTAAGTAGCTGCATGTTAATTATTCAGCCAAAACCTGTCTGGTGCTCCATTCTTGTTTTTAGATTAATTATTGCATATGACATTTACTTTGAACTTTGAGATGTTTGTGTACTTGGCCTTACAATTTGATTGCAGGCACTTATTGCCGATTTTGAAGTGTCAGAAGGCATATATTCCAGGGCTAGCATTGAAGATACTGATTCTGTGTGCCTATGGCTTGGAGCAAATGTTATGCTGGAATATTCACGTGAAGAGGTATATTACCGATTATCCAAAAAGGCATTTAACCTGGTCTTTTCTGCAATACTTGCCCTTTATTTCTGAGTTTTTGAAAACTTTTCTGCAGGCAATGGCCCTTCTTCAGAAAAATTTAGAAAATGCCAAAGCAAGTTTAGAAGTTCTTGTTGCCGATCTACAATTTTTGAGGGATCAAGTGACAATTACTCAGGTAATGGTGGCATTTTCCTTGTACATTCTGGGAAGTTTTTAAGGGGAAATAGTTCTTCCCACATAGTATGAAGAATAAGGAATAGCTCACAGTTATATCTATTATTATCATTATCTTATGATCAGTTTCATTTGTAAGTCGCGTTAGTCCACGCACCCCATGATGAGATGAAGAGTAATGTACTTGTACTGAATTTTCAATGGTGTATGAAATGTGCCTCTATTTAGAATAGATCCCATGAAACTACTTCCAATTGTTTTTGTGGCATTTTCAGTTTGCCATAGTTTTTATCTTTGCAAATGTTATTGGCCAGGTTACCATTGCTCGTGTATACAACTGGGACGTACATCAACGGAGACTCCAGCAAGCTTCCACGACTTCCTCAGAATCATAAGAAACCATTTACTATTATCTACACAGCTGGTGGGGCTCAGTTTTCAGTCGAGCATAGCCTAATCTCTTTAACCTCATTTTGCTATTTCCTTAATTTAGAAAGATAATTATTGCTCTTTTTCTCCTCTCATTTGAGCTTCCGGTGCTGAATATTGGTTTTATTCATCTGATTAGTGTGAGAAAAATATCTATTAAAGCGTGTTTGATGCTGAAAAAACTCAACCTTCTATGTAACATTATGATTGGTAAAAGATTTGTTCTTGTCCTCTGTGGCTCCTTGTTGATTCACTTTGCTACTCTATCTTTCGGGCTAATTGGAGCTCAGCTAATAGGGCTATAGTTTTACAGTAGGTTATGAACCTAGGTATGCCGCCGGATTATAAGGGTCAATTCGAGCATTCTTAGAAAGAATTTCTCACTTGGCTTTCATGTAATGAAGTGCCAACTTCCCTCTTTTGTCATTGATCAATTCAATATAGAAGTTGTTTCTGCAAAAATAAGAGTTGGTCTGGACTTGGGGCTTGTTTGATAAGGTGCAGTATAAAATATGTTAACGAAAAAAGAACACTATGGTCTTGGATATGATATTGTTCTGTCTTCAACTATGCATGCCAGTCATGCACTTGTGTGATGTGAAGTGTCAATCGGGTGACTATACTTTAATTTGATTTTGATTAAAGTAACTTTGTTCAATTTTAGTAACGACAGTCAATAAATTATGGTTATCGATTATTATTGTTGACATGTTAATTGCAATTTCATTGAAATAAATTATGGACATCATTTATTAACTACCATCTCAAAAATTTTCGTCAGCTCAAGTGACGGAGTTATTCATTGAAATTAAGTCAAGTGTCGTTAGGAATAGAATTGAAATATAGTTATAAGAGTTTTTTTCCCATGGAACTGAACCTTGAAACAGGATGGCATCTCAAAATTTGATCAACCTTCTTGACGATAGAACTCTCTGCATATTGATTTTCAATGATATTAAACATTATACTTCGAATCTTTTGCACTAATTTAACCATGGAGATATGCTGTAGACATCTCGATTTCCTAATTCGGCAGTGAACGCATATTTCAATTCAAATTTCTTCAAGCTACAAAAAGTTCAGTCAATTCAAATTTCAATTTCAAGGGCTTGACTTGTTAGAATTATTCGAGACCCCAATTTATTAGAAAAATAAACAAAATAATAATAAGAAAATGTAGTGTTGTTGGCATAAACAATATATCTTCACCAGAAGAGGGAGGTGGCCGTTGCAGAATTTTGACTTTGAAATGAGTTTCAACTTGGGCATCTTTCTTGGGTTTCAAACCCGTGTTGACATTTGAGTTCACCGAAAACAGTGTTCATGGCCCATCCCTACATCTCTGGTTTTTCAGAATTTACATTTTCATATTAATATTAAATTATATTAATTAGGAGGTGAAAGTCTCTTGTATACTTTTGAATTAACTAAATATAGTATCTTGCTAAAATACGAAGTTATTGTTTGTGTTAGGCAATATTTAAATTAAATCAACAATTATGCTATATTACTAATAAAGAATCAAAATGTTAACTGCAGTAATATAACTATATTTTAAACAGTAAAATAATTCTTAAACCGAG
>CAIGRB010103912.1:17183-36042 GCA_903798255.1 Fraxinus quadrangulata | reverse complement strand
TAAATGATATCAAAATAGATAAAAAATATATAAATTATATTATTGCCAACCAAATTGATATAGACCAAAATATTATTTATAAACTTGGTTACCTCCAAAACCAAAACAAGCACAAATAAATTATATGCTAGTAATTTCATGGTCGAACTACATGGGTAGCTCACCAAACCTGAAAAGAAGAAAATAAAACTAGAAAGATGGAATAAATAACAAATAATTCACGGGGACAATCAGATGACCTTGACTCCAAGATATAGTTTCAGCCTACCATCAATATTTTATTTGGTTAAATGAAAATTCCGGTAAGGAAAAGCTCCACAACTTCATACAGAAAGTAGTGAAATATGAGCTTTAAGAAAAATATATCAAATATCTCATATTAACAAGCTAGATGATGTAAAATATCCAAGTAATTCATTTCCCACAAGTTGTCTGTGACTACAAATTTACGGCAAAGTTGAAATACAACAAGATTAATAGTTATTTAAATTTGAAAATGGATAAATTGTATCTTACTCTCTATAAGAACACAAGCTATAATGCATATTACTATTTTGTACACTCGAATAAAAACAGAACTAAAGTTATGGACTCAGTTCTTACGAGTGAGCATTATATAAAACCTATTATAACATTTTTTTGTCCGTTACAAAAAATTATTTTTCTTGTAGCGATTTTTCCCCCAACTATAAAATTTTTAGCAACAAATATTTTTTATCACAAAAATTAAACCCTATAGCATCACAAGCAATTTGTTACAAGAAATAAAAGTTTGTCGCCATAAATTTCCCACCAAAAATATTTTGGCTCCTTATTTCCCTCATATTTTTTGTGACATTCTTTATTATTTGTCTCAACTTCTCACATTTCACGACAACTTTTACGTAGTCTTATAATATTTGGCACTTATTGTTTTCATCACAATCTTCGCGACAAACTTTAAAAATATGTCGCGTTAAGTCACTTATTGTGACAACTTTTCGTATGTCGCGAAAAATCTTGTCGCGAAATCACAATTTTATTGTAGTGGCGATCGCAATTGGCAATGCATCTTTATGAGCGTGTGTGTGAGAAGATGAAAGAAGGTTAAGAAACAAATTTCAACCTCGTCCCACGTAGCGTGGGGAAGGAGAGAGAGAGATGAGGTCAGAATCAAAATCAAAATTTATAATTTAATAAAATTAATTTTTAATTAGAAAATTAAAAAAAAAGTTCCATTTATTTCGATTTTGTGCTGTTTTTGAAAAATCAAAACATAAACCAAACTATTTTGAAATAGTTTGGTTCGATTTGATGGAAAAAAAATTGCAAATCCACACTAACCCGAACTAACGGTTAAAATTAACGGGTTCAATTCGATTTGCGATTTTACGAATTTTTTGTGCAACCTCAATATAGTCCAACCTCCCTTCAATGTTTGTTCATCCTCATGTTATTTGCCATGTGTATAATAATTCACAGTGTTCCATTCAGCATGCTATGCGTAAGTGCGAGGAGGATACCGCACAAGGGCATGTGTATTTTTCAAAAGAAAAAAGTAAATTAATTAAACGTGTTTACAAACAAATTAAAGTACTTTTTTTTCAAAAGCTTAGCCAACAAAATCTATAAAAAAAACATTAAACCCTCGGGCATTTCCACGTACGATACACAANTTTGCAATCAAAATCTCTTTCGTCCCGAGAAAAGGCGGAAGGTAGTCTAGCGGAGCAGACTACTGCCGCACGGTGTCCCTTTCTGTGCTAAGAAGAAAGGCACCCCGTGACACAAGGGCATGTGTATTTTTCAAAAGAAAAAAGTAAATTAATTAAACGTGTTTACAAACAAATTAAAGTACTTTTTTTTCAAAAGCTTAGCCAACAAAATCTATAAAAAAAACATTAAACCCTCGGGCATTTCCACGTACGATACACAATTGAACACAGTCGTACTTGCCAATTTGCCGATGCTACGCTATTGTGGGAATTTGGAAATTTGATTATTCCCTCTCTGTACACATTTAATCAAAATTCCAAGTTAGCCTTTGTGGAGGAACAAAGAATTGAAGGAAACTGATGGGCGGAGGAGAAGCAGGCGGAGGTGGTGGTGGGAGAGAAGGGGACTGGGAGTGTAGCGGCTGCCGCAACAGAAACTACGCTTTTAGATCCTTCTGTAACAGATGCAAACAGCCGCGCCTACTCGTTGATTACAAAACCCCTGCAGATTCCAAGTGGCTCCCCCGTATCGGCGATTGGATCTGCACTGGTAATCATTTTATATAATATGTGGATTTTTTGTTAATCTTTTGGTATATTAATTTAGGTTAGATTAAATATTGGATTAAAAAAGGGGCAAATGGGATTATGGTACATGCGGGTATCAATAGATTGCGGCATTCTGCTCATTTTAATACTTGCCAGTAATAAATAGTTGCCTTTCTATGTCAGAATTTCCGGGATCTGAAGCTCCTTTTCTTGATCGAACTCTAATAATTGATGGCTCGTTGATGATTCATTAATTATTTTGTGACCCTTGTTTGGAAATCTTTCTGGATTTTTGTGTTTTGTTGATAGGCAATCATATCCTTGATGAGTAGAATTGAAACCCAAAACTCGGGTATTTATTCATTTAGAAAGAAGAAAAGTTTGTTCTATTACCTCCTTTTGTTATTTGAAATATGAAAAAGATGTCTCTTGATTTTACATGATATAGGTTCCCATAGGTTCTTATCTTTTCTATTAGCCCAAGTTTCATCTTATTCATCAAAACACTATAATTTAGGTAACTTTCAGATAGATTGACTGCTACATCTATGTTGGATGACAAGAAGGTTGATTTTGAAAAATGATAAAGACAAACTCTTTGAACCATCATGCTGATGATTGGGATTTACTTATTTTACGAGTCCGCGTAAATGGGGTTCACGTGTTATAAGTAACTTAACAATAATTCAGTTATACATTGAGATATATTCTATTGAGGCAGCTGAAATAACTGTATTAAGGTTTGGGACCATGAACAAGATAAGTAAAGCATAGGTTTCTGTTTGTATGATAATGATATGTAAAGAATCTTCTGTGCATTCCAGCTGACAGTGATATATGTCCCACAGCTTAAATAAGTATGAAGAGTAACAGCAGTCATGCCAAGTCTTATCCTCTATGACTTGGAGTCATGCCAAATTTTTGCTAGTCGGCTAGATCAAATTCTATATCTTAAATGTCCTAAAATAAAATCTTCTGCAACTTTGTCAGGCCATTTAATTTTGATCTATCTCTCCATGTTTTATTTGGATATCACGTCATTCTTGTGAATGAGAGGTTGTTTAAATCTTTGTAAAAACATTCCAACGACTTAAGTCATCTTTTCTTATTCATGTCAATTTATGTGACCTTTCTTGGTGCACTTGAGCTTGTCTTTCTTTTCCCCCTTTTTTTTTTTTGTCTATTCTAATACGTCATTATTCAACCTATGTTAATTTTGTGGACATTTTTTTTAAGTAACAACTTAATGACCCAAAATTTAATACCGTAAAGTATGGTCACTCTAATAACCATTATCTTGATAGGTATCTCCTGAAAATTCTATTTTACACTTCTTCTGTTCATCTAATTTTCTCTAATCCTATACATTACATCCTCTTCTAGTCTTTACAATTAATGATTGAACCTAAATACATAGAACATCATTCTTCAGCACAAATGGCATTCAAAGTGTAAGTGTGAAGACTCTTAATGGTATCCTCGCATGAGGTGCAGCTCAAGACACAAGCCTTGAGCGCTTTTTAAAACAATGATGCCAATAGGCTTCAGTCAGCAATGTGTCTGTTTGGGTTTGAGACCGGTTGGTGATAAGATTGTGTGCATAGCTCACTTAAATTTTTGAGGCAATTCAAATAGTTATATCAGAAGATGAACAAAATCATGGTTCTGTTTGATTGGCTATATCGTCTCATCATTTCTATACTAGCTGGCTAGCTGCCACGACACACCTGAGACTTCTTCCACGCCTTTCAAGATTTGTAGTAGATATTGATTTTGATTGTTGTTAGTTTAGCATTTGTAGTTAATATTTGTATTGAATATTATAAAATAAATATAAACAGATTAAAGAACCCTATATAGCTATAATTTTCAGAAGTTAGTGAAAAATACTTGTCAGCTGAGCTACAACAATGAACTAAGTCATGTTAATAAACACGGGATTGGCTATACAAGTTTGAGCTATAATGCATGTAAATTACATATCATTATATTATTGAATTCCCCTGGCAATGAAAAGTAAATAAATCCAGCAGCCGACAACAATACTTTTCTGTGGAAATTGAGCTCTTAGATCCATCCTGTTAGTTCCAACATGACTATTTTAATTTTTTTACATAAATAGTACTGTATTTTCAGAGTCTAATTTGTATTCTAGTTACATTGATATTTTCACGAGTAGTTTGTTAAGTGTATTTTAACTTTCAATTTGGCATCTTTGAAAAAATTACACGAGAGACAAAATCTATTACTTTTTATAGTATAAAAATAGCTTACAAATGAAGATGAATGATTTTTCACTACCATCTACATGACTAAATCACAGCTCAATTATTTTTATATTTCTTAAACCTGTAACTTTTGAATGTTGAGAGTGATCCTGTAGGGATTACTTTCATATTTTCATAGTTTCTGGGTTCTTTATGTTTTCTGATGGTTAATGTTGAATCTTTTTGGTGGCTGATTATTTGATAATGTGATTTTTTTTTTTCCTTTTATTTTGATGACATATAGTGTGTTCATATTCCCACTCTATATTTCTTATTTTTGTCAGTCTTTTGTCATAACTAAGAAAGTTGATTTCAAGTAGGTTGAGTTATTTTGTGTTTTTTGAATGTGTATTTTGTCTTGGATGGCGGGTTGGCTTGCGTATTCTTCCCTTGTATCTTCTTCCTGGCTGCATTCTGGGTTGGGTGTGTTTGCAATGGATCAATAGGTTGCACTAACAACAATTATGCTTCAAGAGAAAAGTGCAAAAAATGTGGTCAGCCAAAGGAGGTAGCAGCAATGCCAGCAATTGCAATCCCTGGAGCTTCTGTCCCTACTCATGCAAATTATTTTGCCAGGGCACAAGGACTGGACCAAATTGTACATGTTGGATCTCTGCAACAGTCGCTGCCTTTGAGCTCTAGTTGGCCTCTAAGAGGAGCTGATAAATTTGGAGGTGAACAGACTAATATTTATGGACTCCATATGGATTCTTCTTGGCCTTTAGTTGGGAACAAAATTTCTGGAGTTCCATATGCAAGCCAGTCAAATCAACTATCTATGGTTCCAAATGGGTGGCGCAGTGGTGACTGGATTTGCACTTGTGGCTTCCACAATTATTCTTCACGGGTACAGGTTTGTGGCTAAGTATATTAGTTATGTAGTTGCTGGAAAACTCTTTTCTACAGTTCACACAAACTCGATGTTGAATATAGAATAATTAGGATTGAAATTGATTCTGTACTAGCTTCTGTTCTGAAATGGGTGGAAATAACTAATTCATTAATAGGCTGAGTGTACAGAAAGGAACATAAATTAGAACTTGAATGAAGTACGTGGAGATGAAAAACCGCGTTTCATCTTTTCTCATTCCAAAAAGTAACAACTGTACTCATCAGCCTTACGAATAACGGTGTTTAATCTCATTTTCCCTTTCTAGTTTTAGTTTTAGTTTTTCGTTTCTCTTTTCTTTTTAATTTAACTGCTGCCCTCAATCCATTGCTTACATCTAGCCTTATTTATTTCCCATAAATTTCACTTCATTCCAGCCACAAAAGGTACAATAATAATTAGTTGGGCCCAATTTAGCAGCGTTTTTCCTCACCATACATTAGTTTTCGCATAGAGGAGAGGGTCCAAGTTACAACTTTGCCTGTCTTTGGGTTGCATTTTCATAATCCTTTGATGGATTACATATGTATGGTTCATATTTGAATTTATCTAGTTGCTCCAAAGTTACTGATCTCATTCAGATTTGTTCTTGGATTTACAGTGCAAAAAATGCAATGCACCTATGCCACAAGTTGCACCGTCGTCTATTGGCAACACTGCAGTTACAGGTTTGTTTGTTAGTTACGATCTATCCGAAGATAGAAGTAACAGATGTTTATATTTGTAAAATTACATATTGAATGGCTTCTTTTTGCCTTTCTGTTCTTTTCCTCATCTTTTTTCCTAGGAGATTTTCATGTTTCTTCTTCCATATTAGAGATACTCGAGAAAAAATATTACGATTTTGATAACTAATCACTGATTTTGTTTTTAAAAGCTTGAAATTTGACAAATCAACTTCTTGTCATAATGTTTACAGTTCATATATTGATTACTGATGGGAGTAGGCTTATCTTGAATGTTGTTATACATAAGAATATTAATGTTCTGTTTGGACCTGCCAACATGTTTCTCCATATCCTCGTTTTCATTTTTGAGTGTGTCATTTGCTTTGTTGATTTTTGAAGTCTGTTACTGAAACTAGTCTATGTGGAGACTTCCATTTAGTTTTTAGTTCTGTAGTTCTTTTCCTTTTCAAAACCTTTGTCCATGTATCACTATGACGCAAAGCTTACTAAAGAAACTAGCGCGTTCTTAATTGCCTTGGTTTTGATGAAATTATGAAAATATAATATTTGTTTACTCTAGTTAATTTAACCTCCGATTGGCAAAATTTATAAGTTATATATAAATGATTAAACTTCATTTTCGACCATACATTACAATGGACCCACAAATACTATCCACCTACCCTCCATTTATTTCTATATATTTACAAATTTAAAACATTTATAAATTCTTCTCAAATGAAGCTTTAGTTGTAATGACATTAGTAATACAGTAGTGTTTGCAGCTAAATGAATCTAGTAAAATTCAGCATGTTTGGTAACTAGATAAAAACACCTCTAATATTACTAGTTCTCCATTTGGCTTAATGGCTTCAAAGAAGACTTTCTGGATTCTTCTTAGACAATCTTTTTGTATTTGCCTTAGTTTCCAAGAAGATTTGTATCCAGTCTTGTTTCATAGGAAAGTATCCGGCAAGGGTTTTTAAATGAAAGATTAACATTCGGCCCAAGATCAACTGAAAATTGAACATTTACGTTTTCAGAAACCTTATTACCTCAGGGGAAAACACTTTTCTTTTATTTTTTTGGGTGAAATCGGTGCACTGGTGATCTTTTCTTCTCTTGCCCCTTCAATCACTTGGACTTATTAAAGTTTGTACAGGCATCCACCATCCTCCAGTGCATTATGTTACATTAGTTAAATTACTTGTATATTTTTGTAATCTATTTTCTTTTACTATCATTTGTGTTCAAATGCGCTGCATGTCTAGAATGGGTCAAATGTTTTTGAGTGTGTCACTAATTTTGTGTACTCTTCTTTATATTTGAAGCTATTGGAACAAAACGCCTAGCATCTGAAGAGTTTGCTCTTAACTGGGATAACAAGAGACTGAATGCTGGACAAGTGAGTGACTATTTTCGGAATGGATTTGACTTTGTGAATGATTTCCTTATTTTTGGCTTGACATTTTTTCTTTCCCTTTTATAAACTCAGACATACGAACTGCAGCAATCAGTTCCAGGGTTTGATTTAATGCTGGGATCTGGTATCAATAATCCGAATAGTGTATACCCTGCTATTCCCAGTGAAAGCTCGGCAATTCCTCCAACTTTGCATGTTGGTCTTCAAGTGCCGCGTGTACCAGCAGCTCCTACACTCTTCGGGAAAGGGTAAGATATGGATATCCTTCCTCAATGCAAACAAAAAACTTTATGCATGCTTTATGGAAAATGAATGTGAACAGTTTGTTGTTGAATTTTTTTGTGCTTGTTTTATCTGAAAGTATTGTAGCAATGACTCTCATGTTAATCTGGATGTCTTCGTAATTTGATGTTGTTGGCATAAAGACAGGCATGCTGGCTAACTCGTTATCATCCAGTGAAAAAAACATAAGGAAGCAACCACACCATTTGTTTGTTCACCAATAATTATATTTAAGATGTACTATTTGGACTTTGCAGGGCAAAACAATGGCGTGAGGGGGATTGGATGTGCACAAATTGCAATAATCACAATTATGCATCTCGAGCACAATGTAATAGGTGAGCTTTCTGAAAAAGAACTTCACTCCCTGGGATCCCACAACCCTCTGTGGACTGTTGTTTTATTACAAGCTGTAATGACTTCACACGTGTATTTGCAGGTGCAAAACCCAGAGAGAGGTGCTTCCTCACTCAGTGAGTGTTGCATAGCTCTTAACTTTTGAAAAACCTTTCATTTTTTATACTTTGGCAGTTGAAAATATACCAAACTCACCCTCACCCTCACCCTCACCCCTCACCCTCAACCAAAAACCTTGGGAAAAAAAAAAGAAAAAAAGAAAAAAGAAGTGAGGTTTGTAGACACTGTTAATTTGGAGCATCATCGGTGTGAGATTTCCGATCACTATTAATGTAATTAACAATCATATGATTTATTTCGTCTTCCTGTAGCAGCCATCTGAATAGGAGAGTGCCTGCCAGTTTATGATGTTGCATAATGTTGTAATCGAGCAAAACTTACCAGGTTCGAAATGAAGATGGAAGAATTTAGGATTGAAAATGAGCGTGGATGCATTCTGGCCCTTATCTGAGTATATTGTTGTAGTTGAAACTATTTAGGTTCCTAAATTGATGAATGCTTGCTTTCAATTTATAAATTGATGTTTTGTTCAGATTTGACTTGTTTATGCCAGTTGAACTTGAACTAGTCTAGTACTACTTAACCGCACTCTTCTTCCTTCAGATGGTCGGAATTAATAGTATCAGTCAAAAGCCAGTATTTAAGACTTCAGTCTTTAAAGGATAAGAGCAAATAACAAATTACAAAAATGAAAAACCTCAACTGCAGAACTAAATTTAAATCACCAAATTTGTTGTCAATTTAGATAGAAAAAGTTGTTTTTGGCTTAAAGAAAATTTACTTATTTATTTCTTCTTTGTCTGCCGAGTGATTATGTCCCAATAACATATCATCAAAATTCACCTTTTTTATTTCGAAAGTTTTAGTTTGCAAATAACTGTCACATGTTTTTATATCTACAAATAAATTTAGCACATGTTTGGCCCCCATTGAACTTTTGAATTTTTTTTCTTAATTTTAGTCATACATTCTTTGAAGAAAATAATATTGTACACAAATATAAAAAATGTCATTATTTTTTAACTACGCATCATCTAATCAATCACTATTCTAAAATTTATAAATTCTTCAAAATGGGGGCTAAATAATGATTTAATGTTGTTGTAAAATTAGGTATAATTATTGATGGTTAGTTATTCTTATTGAAACATATAAATAAGTCTTATTTACTCTAAAATGTATTGTGCTCAAATTGTAAACTTCCTTGGGTTGTGACGTAACTATATATAAATGGTTGTTAAGGCAAATAAAATATTTATGTTCAATTTGCAGGAACGTAATTAAATTCTAGAAAATGGAAAGAAAAAAAATAAAAAGAAGAAGAAAAACAAAGTAAACAAAATTCGATACAAGTGAAAACACTTTCTCTTTAAGACAATATTGTCCTACAACAGTACTAACGAACTATGACATTTGTCTCACGAGATATAACTTGTGGTAGAAGCATTTCAAACCATAAGTAACTGCAAACTTAGAACGAAATTTTCTCTATATGAAAATGGTTTTAGAATTACTTTTAAAGAGTATTTTGCAAGAGTTTTTGATGTAATGCTCAATGCATATGATATGTGATGCTTAATGGACATCCAAATGGTCCTTTATATAGAAGAGAAAATGTTGTAAGTGAAATGTTGCGCCCAAACTCAAAAACTTTTGCCAAATATCGCAACATTTGTTGTCACTAGCCTGTTGCTGGACTCTCGCTCAAGCGATAGTGATACATTTTCATCAAAACTTCTCTCGCTCACTTGTCACTAGCCTGTAACTCGAGCGACATTCTTCATTTTCGAGCTCGCTCGAGCGATAGACGAGCAATAAAGTAATCCATTTTTCAGCCCGTTATCATATTTTCTAGCCAACTTTTATCCGCAATTTCTCATTCATCCGAAATTGATTTTAAAATTCCAAATATATCAGACGATCTACTTGACGAGTGGAACAAGTTATTCTATTTATATTCATAATTTGACTATCGAATCAAGTCCAAATATTTGATCAAATTTTACACTAAAGTCACTTTTTCATAATATATTTTCATTCTCTAAACCAAATTCTAACAATCCCTCACATGAATGGAAATTCGAATGTGCTCATGTTATGTAGAAATATAATGCATTGTAGAAAGAGAGCAGAAAACCATTGCATCAATTAAGGTAGTTTCCGGTTTTGAACTTTCCTTAGTGAAATACAATCGGATTTACTTGGCTAATGTCTTGAACCATTCAGTCTTTGGTGTAAACGAAGAGAATAATATTCATACAGATGTCTTTCATAAATTGTTCATGGTTCTCATGATTTGGTTCATTTTGGCCCTAAAACTACTCTTGGATTTCATAAATATTTAGAAAATTTCAGCATTTGAAAAAATTTCATTGAGGTGGCCCCACCTCACACTTACATAGGTGACCTCCTATTAAGAGTATTCTGCCCTACTCCATTTGAATTAATCAAGATATAGGAATCATTAAAAGAATATCTTAACATTAACATTTTGCAGGAAGTGCTTTAATAATCATAGGAATGAGTTAGGAAACATTTTTTCCAAGTGCTTCATTGTATTTTCATAACTAAGTTGTCCTCTTGAACTAAGATCTTGGGATCTCCAGTCAACAAGGTAAATTTACCATTACAAATATCCTTACGTAATAAGATTTAATCCAATTTCTTTCTATACGCAACGTACTTGATCTCTCGGTAAACCTTTAGTAGTGGATCCACGATATTCTCCTTTAACTTCCATAATCTATGGAGATGATACCATACGAGATCAGTTGCTTACCATTATATATGTCTAGACTTACAAATATATATGCTGCTTTGAGCTCTTCCAATAGCCAATTGGCTATCACAATGTATACTAATTGCAGGTACTAACTTAGGCTAATATGAAATATCTCCCAAAAAGTTACGAAGCCATTTTGCTTCTTCTCCAGCTTTGTCCAAAACAATAAATTATGATTCCATCATTGATCAGGCTATACACGTTTACTTCATCGACTTTCATGATATAGCAGTCCCACTAATGGTAAATACATAACTACTAGTAGACTTATAATCTTTTATATCGGATATTCAATTCGCATCACAATATCCTTCTAACACCGTGGGATATTTTGTGAAGTATAATCCATATTTTAAAGTATACTTCAAGTGTCTAAAAACCCTTGTTAAAGCCTTCCAATGATCATGACTTGGATTACTTGTGAATCTATTAAGTTTATTCACGGCAAATAGTATGTCCGGTCGAGTGCAATTTGTAATATACATAAAACTGCCTATAACCGTGAATACTTTAGTTGTAATACACATTCGCCCTTATTTTTGACTAAGTGTAAACTTGTGCCAATAGGGGGTTTTCACAAGACTTTCCACAAGTACATTATACCTTTTAAGTAGTGAGATTGGGAAAGTATAATTTCTTCTGATATTCTAGATATCTTAATCTCTAATATTACATCAGCTACACCCAAGCCTTTCATATTCTCTTGATGTTTAACATTATTTCGAGACTATTAGCCATTATCAATATGTCGTCTACATATAGACATATATTACATAGACATTTGGTGTATGTTTAATGTATACATACTTGTTACACTCATTTATCTTAAACACGGTAGACAATATTACTTTGTCAAACTTTTGATGCCTTTATTTAGGAGTTTGTTTCAATCCATACAAGGACTTAACTAATTTACAAATCTTTTGTTTGTGATTAGGAGAGACAAATCCTTCGAGTTGTTCCATGTATATCTCTTTTTCTAACTCACCATTTAGAAATGTCGTATCTACATCCATTTGATGAATATTAAGGTTTGTAATGCTGCATAGCAATTAACAACCTTATCGAGGTGATTCTAGTTACGGGTGAGTAGGTATCAAAGAATCAAGTCCCTTATTTTGCTTATATCTTTTGGCAACCAACATAANAAAATCAATCTATCCTTATATTTGTCAATAGATCCATTTGGTTTAAGTTTCCTTCTGAAAATCCATTTATACTTTAAATGCTTGTTATCAAAAGGTAAATCAACCAACTCCCAAGTATGGTTTTGCATTATGGAATCTATCTCACTATTGATAATTTATTTCTAATGCTGTGCTTCCGGTATAAATATTGCTTCACCAAAAGTCTTCGGTTCATTTTTACCATATATGTTATAAAGTCTGGGCCAAACAAAGTGGATATTCTAGAATTTTACTATGCTTTGGTTCTTCCTCATTTGAAATGACTTTTGTAGTATCATAAGTTCTTTTATTTGAACTTGCATTTTCCTTATTTTTATATGAAAAAATATTCTCAAAAAATGATGCATTTCTTGATTCAATTATTGTTCCTTCATATACATCTTGAATTTCATATTTATGTATAAGGAAATGATATGCACTACTATTATTGAAGTACCCAATAAATATGCAATCAATTGTCTTATGACGGATTTTTTACTTCTTTAGGATTGGGTACTTCAACATTAGCCAAACACCTCGACACTTTCAAGTATTGATAAGAATGAGGATGACATTTCCATAGTTCATATGGAGCTTCTTCCATTTTCTTATAATGTATCTTATTAAAATGTTATTTGTCGATAGAATAGCTTCCCCCACAAGTTCTGAGGTAGACTCGAACTTATCGACATCGAGTTCATCATTTCTTTAATAGTTCTGTTTTTGTATTCAACAACACCATTTGATTGTAGTGAGTAAGATGAATGATTCTATACTCGAAATAATATTCTTCAAATGGTTCCCAGTATTCACCACCTCTATCACTACGAATACTTTTTATTCGTTTACAAAGTTGATTTTTAGCTTCCATCTTATAATGTTTAAAGATATCTAAGGTTTCGTCTTTACTTCATAGTAGAAAAGCATAATAATACTTTATACAATCATCAATAAAAATTATAAATTATTTCTTACCATCTTTAGTTTGAACAAATTTCAAGTCACATATTGCTATGTATTAATTCTAAAGGTGTTGTATTCCTTTGAATTGAGTGAAAATGTGTTTTGACCAACTTTGCTTCAACATATACATCACGCTTATGATTAGGATCAACCTTAAGCGTTGGAATTAAACTTTGATTCATAATTTTGCGTATAGATTTATAATTGACGTGCCCTAATTAACTATGGCATAAACAAGACAACTCAAGCATATAAGTAGAATTCAAAATTTTATTCATAATGTTTTGTTTTGGTACAATTGTAATAATGTTCATTTTTCAACATTCCATCACACAAGTATCATTTACCAACATACATCTCATTTTTAATTAATACAAATATATATTGGATACGAATACAAGTTTAAAGCCATTTTTATTAAGTAGAGACCCGGATACAAGATTCTTGCGAATGTCCAGTACATATAGAACATTGTTGATGACGAATTCTTTACCGGATATTATCTTCAAAGTAACTTTCCCCTATCCTTCAACTTTAGAACTTGCAGAATTTTTCATAAAAAGTTGTTCTCCAATTAACTCTTTGAAGTTAGAGAACATAGTCTTGTCTGTACAAATGTGATAGGTAGCACCAGTATCAACCTACCATTTTTTTGAATTTCCAACACTGTTACATTCAGAAACAAAGACCGAAAAATTCATCTCTTGTATCCCTTTAAAAAGGGTTCTCTTTAACCGCGTTTTCTTGTGCATTCTTCTTAAGCTTTCGACATTCATTATAACTGTGTCCGGCTTTTCTACAATTGTAACAGTTGCTTTTAAATTTCTTGGCATTCTTGGAGCTGTCTTTTTTTTTTTTTGCACTACATTGGAGATCTTATGTTTCTTGTTGACAACCTTCGAACCTGTTTCAATAAAATTTGAACAATATATCTTCTTTCGGTGTTTCTATTGTCTTACTCGATTCTCAAACTGACTATCGATTCCTCCAAATTCACCTCATTGTGTTTGTCTTTGAGATAGTTTTTGAAATCTTTTTACATAGGAGGGAGTTTCTCAATGATAGTTACAACTTGAAAGGACTCACTCAATCACATCTTTTCAACATGTATATCATGAAGTAGAATTTGAAGTTTTTGTACTTGACTTATCATGGTTTTGGAGTCTACCATTTTGTAGACTGAAAACTTATCAATAATGAACTTCTTTGTTCTGGTATCCTCGATCATGTACTTCTTTTCCAACAAATCTCATTGATCATTGGTCGAATCCATTGAACTATACACTCCATAAAGTGTATTGTCCAACCTATTTAGGATATAATTTTTGCAAAAGAAATTCGAATGCTTCCATGCATCCAATACAATAATCAACTCAACAGGGGCCCTTTCGTTTAGAAACTTTGCCAAATTCAAAGTAGTAAGATTAAACAACATCTTCTGTTGCCATCTTTTAAAATACACAACTCCAAACTTTTTCGATTTTTCCCTATGTAGAATGTGAGAGTTTGATATTGGTATGGCCAAAAACGGAACCACATGGTTCGTACCATTTGTTGCTTGACTCGAAGTAATCTTAACAGAATTCATTTCTGTTATAAACAGAAGTTCAACGTACAAAATAATGAAAGAAAGGAATATCACAAAAAAACTTATTCCAAATATGAAGAAATGATGTAACAACCACAAACAAACAGGATATTGTCTTAAATTTATTGGGACGTAAATATATGTAAATTGTTGTTAAGGCAAAAAAATATTAAAGTTTAATTCGTAGGAACGTAATTAAACTCTAAAATTGAAATAAAGAAAATAAGAAGAAGAAGAAGAAGAAAAACAGTGAAAACAAATTTGAGGCAAGTGAAAATACTTTTTCCTGAAGACAATATTACCCCACAACGGTGCTAACGGACTACAATACTTTTCTCCCAAGATACAACTTGTGGTAGAAATACTCAAACCACAAGTAACAACAAGATTAGAACGAAATTTTCTCTCTCAAAAAAATGATTTTAGAATGACTTTTGAAGAGTATTTTGCTAGAGTTTTTGATGTAATGCTCAATGCAAATGTTTGAGATGTTTCTTGGACATCCAAATAATCCTTTATATAGAAGAGGAAATGTTGTGAGTGAAATGTTGCGCAAACTCAGCAACCTTTGCCAAAGATCGCAGCATTTGCTGTCACTAGTCTGTCGTTAGGCTCTCGCTCGAGCGATAGTAACACATTTTAATCAGAACTTTTTTCGCTCACCTGTCGCTAGCCTGTAGTTCGAGCAACAAAGTTAGCCATTTTTCAGCCCGTATATCATATTTTCTATCCAACTTTATACCATAATTTGTCATTCATCTGAAATTGATTTTGAGATTCCAAATATACCACGACGATCTACTTGACGAGTAGAATAAGTTAGTCTATTTATATTCATAATTTAACTATTGGATCAAGTCCAAATATTTGAAAAAAAATTATTCTTATACTCTTGAAGAATTATAATTATATTAGTATAATGTCTTTAAAGAATATGACCGTGTCTTTGAAGAAGCACGATATATGTATCTAAACATCCTATAAGGATTTTATCATTCAATTATGTTATGTGACCATTTAATTCTTGTCAATTTATCATCTGTATTCCAATTAGGAAAGTAAGTATATGTTTTTAATTGTAACTTCCCCCAAAATAAAAACACAATTTTACAATCTATTAATTTTCTAAAAGAATATTACGTCATAATTTTTTGTTATTAAAAAAAACTACTTTATATTATCCTAATATTCTAGTACTTTTTCTCGGAAAAAAAAATTATAAGAATATTATACAATTATTTGGAAAAGTACATCTTTATATAGTTTAATATTTCAGAATCTGAGAAAGCACAACAACATATTAATATTATGACATAATATTACTTGTCCATGTATATCATGAAATTACAAATTTTAATAATCTGTGAAAAATATTGAGCTATTGCTATCCAAAAAACACTATTTTACATGAAATTACAAGTGTCGAAGAATATTGTATGATTTGATATCATGAAGAGATGTTACCTAATATGAATTCATGAATATATCAAAAGCCTTACAATAAAGGTAGGTAATCCTCAACTCGTTCGGAAACCAGCCTAAACTTCACCCCTATAAAGCCTTCCCCTCGTTTCACTATATTATATTGATTTTGCATAATATTATCATGTGCCAAAATTTATGGGAATTATACTTATTTTCTATCATGGATGAAGTGTTGATCATCCATTTGTGTTATTTACTCATTAATTTTGATAAAATTACAATAGATAACACTTTTTTTTTTTTTGCTTACCTATATTATGAGTACCTATTGTTTGTCCAAGTGCCTCATTCAAATTGTAACGACTTCCTTATGGGAAGGTACGAGAACGATAATTAACATCCATATAATATCAAATGCTAATAGGATAGAAGAGTCAATATTTATGTTACTCAATTTCTTTTATTTTTACTACACAAATATTATTACAATTGACATAAATACTAGATAGAATCACAAGTTCATCGTCGTGAAGATCTTATTATTTGGCATGACCTTAGACCATCTTGAATCAATAAAGATGTGTGTTTAACCCACATTATTTTGGAAGATTGTATTCTGGAATAGTAGATTGATGACGAATGTGTGGTTGAAAAAAAAGGAAAAGTTATTGATGTGATAGAAAATATTATTTTATTGAAGAATGTGTGATTGAAAATGAGTAAAAGAATGAAAATAAAAAATTTAATGTGACCAAACAGGGGCAAAATATTAAAAATTCGAATAATATATTTTTTTTAAAAAAATAAGATTTCTTCAATCAATTTCCTTGTGATGCTTTTTNTAAAAGTCAAATGATTGTGTTATCTTATTTATATATTTGCAGTCTAAAGTGCATAAAATTACTTGCTCAAAATTTAATTTATGATCATAATTTTCGGATTATATCATAAAGATTGTTTCTTGTTGATGCTCGTTAATCTACATCCCAAACTTTTAATAAATGTTAATTGTCAAAACGATAAATTGTTTAACACATATGATTGTTAAGTGCCTCCAATTAATTTCTAAATCATTACTATTAAGAGAGCAAAGTGCTTCTAATTTATGTCTACCGAATGGTATTTTTTATACAACACCACTTTAGCACCATGCCGACATCAAAATTTTCCCTTTGTAGTTGGCTTACGATAAGAATATATTATTTTCATCAAATAATGTTTTTACATTGCAGTATATGTGCATTCGCTCCATCATAGTGCATTGAGATGGACATTAAAGAATGCTAAGAATACATGTCCTCATAAATAAATAACTTAAACCCTCACGGAATATTTTATAATGCGGTTTGTTGAATTCAATTAGATTGGAAAGTTTCTTAGCATTAGGATGAATTAAGAAATAGGAAGTAATAAACGTAATGCATTATTATATTACATAAATCATTGCAACCACAAGTTTGTAAGATAATTTATTTAACTGCATCTACTAATCAAAAAGATTAACAATATTTCACACATACTTCAAAACATTTCAACTCAAGTTGATGTCCTAAAAAGACAATCCGTTAAGATAAAGGTTTGGGATTGTGGCTACAATTATCCCTTGTTATAATGTGAGAAACGCGTAATTCGACCCTAACAACATCTAGATGGGGGTAAATATGTGTAATATGCGAAATTTAAAATTAGTGACGAATTAAATATCAACAAGTCACTTTTAATTATTAACTATATGGTAAAACATTCAAGTCAATATGTCCTATATTGAATTACCGCAGTTGTATAATAAACAACAAATAATAAAACAGTAAATCAAACACCAGAAATATCACGGAGAAACTTAACTGAAAAACAACTCTAGGCACTTTGCCAGTTAATCCACTATAAACAAATATAACAACTTACAGTCTATCAGACTACACGATCTGTACTATCTGATCACCCGACTGCACTCCTTACAGCTCTCCGTGAATCCCGTGATGTCCTGCACCAATCCTTAGTTACAGTTGTCAAAGCTCTCCGTGGAATCTGCTACCTTGCAGCACTCCAAGTTTTGCGGATTCATTTTATCTCATGTGGATCACCAAGAACGACATGTTCTTCATAGATAGAAACTCCTGTCAACTTCTTTCGATCTTCAAAACTCTGACCAGAAGTAGAAGAAGTAGTGATTTGATACGTGGATTATTGAATTGATGTTTTTCTCTCAAAAGATCTCACACAAGATGAATGTTGAAAGCAGTAATGTGGAAGATTCACTCTCTAGACTTTTTCTCTCAATTTTCAAGCTTAAAAAAAACGTGCAGTGAGTTTTGATATTTATAGGTAGGTCAAAAAACGAATGGGTCAGGTAAAAAGCCTTGAAATCACGAAAAAAAAATTCTCGGACAGCACTATCGCTCAAGCAAAGAAGGGGTGAAGGTCCAGCGACGATGTTTCTGCTTTTGTAGCTCGAGCCAACCCTTAACGACAGTCCATCGAAAATCCGTGTTGTTTTCCTCCTTATTCCAAACTCGAAACCCTAGACCTATTAACTAACTTTTGAACAAATTGCACATTACTCCTTGAACTTTTACATCATATCAAATTAAGTCATTTTGTCCACAAAATTTGCCAATTACAAAATCAGCTAAAACATAACAAGCTCCCCCTTTGATAATCTGTGACAAAACTATAATTATGTCAAGATAGTAATCAAATAAAAGTTACAGATTCAAAACAATGACACAACCTACAACTAACCATT
>CAIGRB010103912.1:0-12397 GCA_903798255.1 Fraxinus quadrangulata | reverse complement strand
ATTTAGCCTTGTTTGATAAGGATTAAAATTCAAATTTACATCTAAATCAAAGTCAATAATTAATTTTAATTACATATTTCACAAGATCCACAACTTTTCAACCACACATTTCTTCAACTTTTATCAAAATCTATTATAAATCTGATTTTAATCCCTACCATACAAGGACTTAGATTTTATTTGAAGTTAAAATTAACAATTAATTTAAACTAAATATTTCATGAAATTCGCAACTTTTTAACCACACATTTCATTAATTTTTATTAAAATCTATTAAAAATATAATTTTAATCTCACAAAAAGGAGCATAATTGTTTAATAAATATCATAACTGTTTTATAAAATGTACAATATTTGCAACTTTTTCATGTGTCGCTTAATGTAACATATATACCGTGTTAAGTTTAAGAAAATAATTTAAATAGCTAGGTATGTTATAACATCAAACTCTATCAAGATGCCCATATTTTTAGGTCACCTAAAAACATCTTCCAACGTAGGGACCACATCTCAGATCTGTTAATCCTCATTCTTTGGTACATGTTCATTGAAGTTTTCTCATTTGCCAAGAAAAAATGTGGTATGTTGGAGTGTCAAAATGTATTAAAAAATAGTCACGACGATAATAAACTCGAAACACCAAGACATGTAATTAATTTAAGATACGAATAGCAACTGCAATGAATAACTCCAGTAAGAGTCGTCGTCTTGTTGGGTCCTTGAGAAATTCAGTCCACTAATTGGAGTATTTAACAAGAATTAAAACAAGAATGGAAAAAGGGCAAACCCTAGTAAGTGCATCTAATTAACTTAGTACTTTATGAGGGGTCCATTGGTGAATTTTTTTAGCAAAAGCCATAAAGTAGATGAAAGCAACCATTTCTATCATTGTCCATGGCATTGCCATATCATACATAGGGATATCATTAAACAAATATATATAAAATATCATTACACACATGCAGATGCAGTGAAGTATTAATATAATGTTGGTAGTAGCTAAGAATTTCCTTCATATGGTTTACAAGTCTCTTTCTGTATACTTTATTGTGAAAAAGCAAAGAAAGAAAGTGAGAATGTAGAGAGAGAGAGAGAGATGGTGATGATACATGCAAATCTTTAGAGATATGATATAGAACTAAACATCAAGATTCAAGAAGATGATTACCCAAAAGAAAAGGATTGGATGGGGGGTGGATGGGGGTGGTCTATATATCTTATGAGGTAAGCAGTCCAGAATTTTGAATAAGAGGACAGATATCAAAGACTAAAGAAAGACCCCCTATTTGATGGAAACCATAATTAGACTTTGAATTAGCAGAGAGAGAGAGAGGAAGTGTATGTGTCTATGTATATGGACATAGGCCCTGATTGGCAAAACTTATGAAATTATAAGTTAGTGGATCTTATGAGATATTTGATTAAAATTGGATACAAAATGTGTGGTCAAGTTAAAATATGAAAAAACATTTACCTAACAAGAGCGTAATGAATTTATTCATTTCCCTGTAACTCCGAGCGAAAGCAAGCAGAACAGAAGAGACACTACACTTAGTGTATGATCACAAAATGAGAGAGAGAGAGAGAGAGAGAGAGAGAGAGAGAGAGAGATTTAATTTAATGTACATGCATGAAAAAGAAAGGAAAAATGAGGATGGTAGTGTCAAAATCAAAGAAATAGCACAATCTCAAAAGTTGATCAACCCAAGAAATAGCAGTCAGAATTTTGAAGAAAAAGTAGAATTAGGCTAAAAAGGATGAATTCATTTTACTTCCACAATCCCTAAGGCTGGATAAGGCACTGTGCACCTTGAACATAATAATCGTATAGGTAAAAACCAATGTAATTATTCCTACTTTTAATTCAATTCTTCAATGATTGGTAGTCCTTTAAATTTGAAATTTATGAAATTAATTTATTAAATTTTAACGAATTAATATAATAACTTGGTTACACGTTAAATAAACACATTTAGTTCCTTACATTTGAGCTAGACTAAACAAATTCGATAGCACATTGTTTTTTTTTTTTTTTTAAATTCCGTTCAATTCAATTCACAATAAGTCACTAAAAGTAATTTCGCATTTAACAATTAAGATTTTCGTCGTAAAAATATTTTTGGATAGTTTCGTCGAAAAATGGAATTAGGAAAGATTTCAAAGCCCAAAAAAAAAAAATGTCTTTAAGTGATATTTCTCGTAGTGAGTGTTTTTTGGAAGTCGAGATCATGCCCATAAAATTGAGTATATGTATACGTTACAGTACAATTCCCCTTATACAGGGGAATTGGCTCACAGGCACCTTACAACACCTGTGTGGTGCCTTTTTATTGTGTTTTTGGTTAAGGATGAATGAAAATTTGTGACCAGTATCAAATAATTATGTGTGTATGAACATTTTGTGACCAGTATCAAATAATTATAGTGCATTTATTCCTTTCCTGAAGAACCCACCCGCGTGCCAGTCTCTGTGGCGGTCTCCATCATATTCATCATATTTTTTGTTAATTAATTATTTTATTTTTAATCTCAAATATTTTGAAATAAATTAATTACTTTTAATAATCTCTGCTGCATTACATACACAGACTTTATAATTTCAAGAACATGTAAAAAATATATCAACATCATATATTGACTTCAAATCTCATTAGTTCTTTGTATTTATTCCTGTCTGCTCTATAGTATTTTTTTTTTCCCCATTATTAAAGAAAAAGAAATGGTCCCAAGTAGAAGAATTGATATGCCATTTTTGGATTTAATTTCAGAAATTAAAAGACTGTCACTTAAATAGTTTTGAGAAATAAATTAATTACGATACTTTAAAAAGTCTATGACCTTGATATACATATTTTTTTTTATATACCTAAAATAACTCATATATATTAAATATTGAGGGGTCCATTTTAAAATGTCAATTTTGTTAAAAAGAGAAGCTCAAATCTTTGTATATGTTTATCGTTCATTCATATTTAATTAATATTGTGACTTTATCATGATTATTACTTTTTCGTCAAATTTTAATTGTAACTCCCAATTTTAGTTTAGCTTAACAAAATCAATTTACTTTCAATATTATCCATAGTAAAAATTACCTATCGGTAATCGCCATACATTGCATACACAAGTCAATTTTTTATTTGATTTATGAGACAATAAAAAATATTACATTCATTAAACAACAATCTGTCATGTGTGTATGATGACTACCTGTAATCTTCACTATAAACAACATTACTTTTATAGAAAAATATGCCATTGTGGCAGCTAATATATATATAGTTCTATATAATTTTGTTTACATCTAAAAAAAAAAAAATTTACATGTAAAAGACCTGATTACCTTGTGTACCTCTATCTATACCCCTGGTAATCAAGTTGTAACTACAAAATCTGAGACTAACTCCTCATCTACCATATCATAATCAGGTAGCATATTTTCACAAATTTGCATTGACAACTTGATAGATAGCGTATTTACCGTATGACGCACGAGTTGCGATTCATTTTTACTTCCTCATAGAATTGAAGCGTTAATTTTAGTAGTGGTAGTTAACAAAGTGAATACTATTGAATTGAAGTTTAAGTGATTTAATTGAGATTTTCCGAAAATTCAGTGATCAAAAATGAAATTGAGATTTTAACTATTAAGTGATTATTCCTTCTTGTAATTTCTAATCTTTGAACATTATCTCAAATCCACAACATAACTCCCAAAATAGATACTGCAGAAAAATCATGATTCATCTGTACTCTTTAATGTGTGTATGTGTGTTGTCCGGGAAGGAAGAGAGAGAGAGAGAGAGAGATTCTAAAGTTAGTAAAATTTGAAAGTTATTTGGCTTTTGGGCTTCCCTGCCACCTTTTCAGGCTCATTCACTAGCTCCCTACTCAATAGGGTGGCTGCTGATTAAGAACTGTTAAATTAAGAAAAAAGAAATACTTGAATTATTTGTCTCATTTCTTGCATAAGTAACTTGTATATGCCTACAATATACATTATGATTTGCATATAATTAAAGAATCCCTACAATAAAAGTACTTGGTTTGCAGCTGATAATCAAGAACCAAATCTCCATTAAAAGAAAAAAATTCTAAAAAATTGAATCACAATTCATAATTTGTAACATTCATTCATTCATTCACAAGTTCTCTTCTTTGCTTCCATTCTTAATCATAACTTTTTGTTGCCTTTTGATCCAAGCAAAGAGTGTTAAAATTATTCCTCCTTTAGAGTCTTCCCTGTCAACTTCAGTCCTTCTCTCCCAGATATCTCTCTGATATCCTCCTCTTTCTATCTCTAGCACACTCCATGTGCCCTCCCCCCACCCTTACCCGCACCCCCTCTTTATAATTCAACATTTCTTCCACTTTCACCATTTCAACTACCTTCTTCTTCTTCTCCTTCTTCTCCTTCATCTTCTCTGAAAAGTGAAAATCCATAATGGAAACTCAACAAAATCATCAGCAGGGAAATGAAGATGGAGGGAACAAAAACGGTAATTTTCTATGCAGGCAAAGCAGTACAAGATGGACACCCACTACTGAACAAATAAGAATCTTGAAAGAGCTTTACTACAACAATGGAGTTAGGTCTCCAACTGCTGAGCAGATTCAGAGGATCTCTGCCAAGTTGAGGCAGTACGGCAAGATTGAAGGCAAAAATGTTTTTTATTGGTTTCAGAACCATAAAGCTCGGGAGAGGCAGAAGAAACGCTTCACTAGTATTCCTCCTTCTGCCTCTGATGTCCCCATGCACCTCATATCACCTGCTTCTGGTGTTTGGAAATACCATCAAGATCATCCGCTCCCTAACAATCTTACTGCTGCTGGTCAATATTTCAATTTCTTATTATTAAATGTTCATATAGTGATTAGTTTTCTTGTATTACTTCAAGATTTTTTTGAGGGTTTTCTAATTTCATGCCCATAAATGTGTTTTTTTATGTTCAGGCTTTCCATCTTCATCAAGTTCTTCGCCTGGTGTGCTGAATGTTGTCCCTGGCTATGGATCTGTAGCTATGGAGAAGAGTTTCAGAGTGAGTACAATGATTTTAACCTGTATATTACATATTAATGAAAAGTATACTTTATTTTAGTTATAGAACAAGAAAAGCAAAAGGTGTATTTCTGAAGTTCTGCAAACAAGATAAAATGGAGAAATAATACAAACCTTTGTTTGCCCTTCAGAAAATACCAAGAGTAAGAAAACCCCTAAGTTTCTTGGTGCAAAGAAGCGTTAGAAGATAAAACAGAGAGGAAATATTACATTTTTTTCTGAAGAAAATGAACCGTGATAGTGATTTCTTAATGTATTTAATTCAAAATTTCCGGGTTAATAACTATAAAAACTTGTTTACAATAAATAGAAGTTCTTGACCAACAGTTCAGTGCAGTACAGGTCTCTTTCTCTCTTTAATTTCTTTAATTTCTTGCATTCAAATAAACTAGGACTGTTCCATATCACCTAGTGGCGATGGTAATGGATCTGGTATGGGTAAAAACTTTGTATATGTCGGAGTCGACCCGTATTCTTCAGGAGGAGGCTACCACCCATATCTTGAAAAGAGAAAGTATGTTGAATATGAAACCCTAGAAGATGAATTGCAGGAAGAAGAACAGGTCCAAGAAATTGAAACTCTCCCTCTTTTCCCCATGCACGCTGAACACTCTTTCAAGCAACAAACTAACTTCTATAATGGCTGGGAGTACGGCCCGCGGGCTGAAGAAAACAACAACGTGGGCTCGTCTAGGGCTTCCCTCGAGCTCACCCTCAATTCCTACCCTGCTAGATTGCTCAATTCTCCATGAAAACGAAAATGGAAATTTCACCCTCTTGTTACGATGAAGGATTCTACCTTTTTCTGCTGTTTAGTTTGATGTTATGTATCTATTTAGCTTATGCAAATGGTGAATAAACTTACTAACTATTATTGCAAGGTTTGAAGTAATTAATTTCAGTTCATCAGTTAAATCTCTCTCGGTCTCTCTCGTTTGTGTGAATCGCACCACATAAATGCAATTAATTTATGTTTGTCATTCTTTAACGACCCCTCCCCTTCCCTTCCCTCCTCGCTCTCACTCTTGTACTTCATTTGGTATCTATGAAAGAGAGTAATGTTATTCAGTATCATTATTGTTAATCACCAATTTACGTGGCAACTGCTTGACTTTAAATGATAGATTCCCCACATTGGGTTTAGGAACATCTTTAAAAAAAAATGCTCCACTCTTTGCCAGTCTATGGTTGAAAGTTTGTTTGATGTCATCTTCAGCTAAAAATGAGAGTATAAGAACAACAAAGCAGCAAAAAGCAAAACAAAATGTGAGAAAAACTGTAAAAAAATAAAAATAAAAATTGTAAATAAGTATGCTTGAGTAATGCAAACGATGGTGAGAAACTAAAAATTAAAAAAAAAAATGTATTTATAAATGTTTTAAACTTGTTAGTTCTATGTTAACGAACAATTTGTTTAAATTAATACACATTTTCTAGAATCTAAAATTAACTCCACAAAGATTGTTCATGGAGTGTAAGAGGGCATAAGATTAGGTCATGGAAAGAATCTAACCATTGATACTCCACATCTTCAAGGAGAATTACAAGTTTTATGTAAAGCTGAAACTACTCCAAATGCAAAATTTTGTGTGTAATATAAGTAAATCGATTTTATAATTCTCTTAAAATTTAATTTTTAGTGTTAATCGCCAGTCGAGAACGTCTCTTTTCAGTAGGAATTAAAGCGAAAGGCTTCTTACGTGTTATCCCTGCTATTAGTGTTTTTCCGATGCTTCTTGGTTGCTCCGAATCGTGCTGGCTCATTGTAAGATAGGTCTCACAAGCTCGTGCAACTCGATATGATCAACAACTTAACACAAAAGATTCATAATCCTTTGCTCTATGCACCTTCTATTGCAGGATAAAAACGTAAATAATAATAAAATAATTTTGTTCGTAACACACAAATGGGTGTTACTCAAATTTTGCCTGAACAGACATGAGAATTATTAGAATTCACCAAACAATAGAAAAATTGAAATTTATTCATCAAAAAACATCTGTAGTTTTAAATCACTTAATATATATTTAAAGAGTCAAAATGAATCATAATCCTTAAACCTTAATTGTGTAGAAAATTAGAATAAAACTTAAAAACTGCAAAAATAATTAAAATACCCTTAAATTGACTTAAAACAGAAAAATGTTAAAATGACCCCTAACCGATGAAATCTAACCCCTAAACTGAGCAAACTGAAAAATACTTACGAATTGTACTCATTCGCGTAAATCTAACACCCAAACTGAAAATTATGCTTGTTCTCGTAGATCCTTCTTATTTCTCATATTTTTCAACTAATTTATGATTCACTCTTCTAATTGTTGCACATCACCTTCATTCCTACATAAGAAAAAAAATGATTATATTAATTTTATCCAAATATATCATATGGCTAATAACTTTTATTCACATTTTTACTGATCCACAGCTTATAATCTAAAAATAAAAAATAAAAAAATTGACATATGAATTACTATTTCCAAAGGAGCCCAGCCCATGAACTCGAGTGAGGTCACTTAATCCCATAATTATTCCATTGATTAAACACAAAGCACGTGCAGATTAGAGTTCTGATTATTATAAGACACTGAATGCAAAAAATTAATTCACAAAACTGTTGTAAAGAAAAGCCTGAAGCACGTGGCAGTAGTCTTCTCGGACAGAGATTTAGGTGGGTCCCAAATCCTAGGTGAAGCTCAGGTTGTAGTTTAGGCACAGTGCAAAGTTGTTAATCAATTAAAATATTTTATTTTTTGGGCTCAAATCATTGCGGTGTTGAAAATTAGACATATTTAATACAAAGCGAAAAAATAAAGTGAGAGTTTGTTGAATGACAATTCGCAGCCGTTATTTTTGAAGAGTATATATTTCGAAGTTTGAACCATTTTTTGCATCGTAAATGTCACGAATTATTTGTACGCCATTGTCCTTCCCAATGTGCTTTACAAGAAATTCTAATTACCAATTATTCCATTTTTTTTTTCGTTTTAAAATAAAAAAAGGGATTATTTATTAATACTGGAAATTATAAAATAAAAACAAATGACAAATAGAAAACAATTAAACTTTATCTAAAAATGTTAAAACATTAGAGTTGGACTATTTCTCAACATTTTTAGTGTAGTTTCGACTCCTTAATATTCAGAAGTGGAATTCTAGATCTTCAATCCGTTTAAATTTATGAATTTTGATCTCCACGTAACAAATAATATTAATATAAACGTTAAAATTGCATGACTTCTCTTAATTTAAAGATAGAGGACAAAATTGTAAAAGATTTAACATAGAGACCCAGATTCACATATTTAACATGACTTTTACGTACAACTTTAATATCCACTTTGACAATTTTTATCACGTGAAAACCATATTTTAGGTCGGGAATTCAAAATTTGACTTTGAAGGTTGAAAAGCCAAAACCATACTAATCGAAAAGGTTAGAGAGCCTAACCTTATTTTTTTTTCCAGAAATAATATATATAATAAATCTTGACCAATTTGCGCATCTAAAACTAAGTCCCTATTTGATATTGATTAAAAATTAAATTTAAATTTAAATTAAAGTCAAATAATTAATATTAATCACATATTTTATTGGTCTCACATTTTATTAAATTTTATCAAAATTTACTAAAAATTTAATTTTTAATCTTCACGGGACTGGGCTAAAAATACACGAAAGGCCAGTCCTTAGTTTAGTAATCGATCAAATTTTCTTCATAATTAGACCACAATAGCTTTCTTTTCTCAAGTACAACAGAGAGATTCTCTACTGTTCTTCTCGTGTCAAGTGGGCGCTGATTATTTTTTTATTCTTTAATCTCAAAGAAGGATTTTGAAGTACGAATTATAGTCGTGTTCACTGACCCAACAGTTCGACTGCCTAGCGTACAATTATTGATTGAATACAAAAATCCAGAACAAATATTTCCTATGTATATCAGCAAATTGAACCATCTAACTGACAATTGGACCAATGATGTGGACGAGACCTATCAATTATGCCATTAACCATATATTATTGCATTATTATAAATATCAAATTTTTAATAAAATGAATATATTTTATTCAATTTAGCCGCTATTTGATAATCATTATTTAAAAACTATTTTTTATATTTTCATTTTCAATCATGTATTTACCCAATAAAATAAATTCAAATTTTTTCCATACTTTTTTAAGCACTTTTTTCTTCTAAAAATACTATTTTAAATATTGTTTTGACTAAATAATGATCATCAAATAGGAGTTTAACACCGTGATTTTCAAATGGAAAGACGGACAAATATAAAATTTTAATTCTTCTAAAGTGGTATTCGGCTCACCTCTCCCTCGAGAAAGAGGCCATCTTTTCCTTGCTTGATTTATAAATATTTTACTTGTCAAGTCTTTGCACGGGTACTATTGCATTTAAATAAAATCTACATAAATAAATTGTTTCTTATTTTTTTTTAACATCAAAACAAAACAAAATTATTAATGCTTATCGACGAATGGTAGACGATATAAAGTATGAAATACAATTAGAGTAATAACAATATTTTTTTCGATAATTTACTCTCGATGGAACATGAAGCGACAATTTCCACAACCGATCGGGATCGAGAGCTATTTTAAATAAGTTAAAGTTTTTGACCAAATGATTCAATCAAGTCTTTATTCATACGTCGTGAAACTGAAAAGGTCCCAGTCAACAAGATTTTGGGTGGATATTTTTCTTCATTTGGATTGACATTTTAGCTCAGTTTGAGTGTTCTCATAAACCCTAATGCAAAATGTGGGCAGCGAAGCGCATGCATGGGATGGAGCCTGCACGTGTGAACAGAGAATAAATTAACGAATGAGGAAATTCTCAACAATGCTTCTTTTCTCAGTGTATGGATTTATGAAGATTTTCATTTAGTTTTTGTGGGATCCAAAGACGAAATCTTTCAAACTTTTTGAGGCTTCCAGTACGTAATGTCCCTTACAAGTAAAAGTGAGCCATCACTGTGTGTCTTTTTTTTTCGAAGTTTTTAATATTCTTTTGCAACTTGGTCAGTTTAATAACCTTTTTGTCTGGTGCAGTGGTGTGTTACTTCATGAATTTTGTTTTTTTATGTATCCCTATTACATGTGCATGTGTGTTAGGATAAAATGTGGCAATGAAGATGAGATTGATGTTGGGTCGTGAGAGTGACGCGATTTCAATAAAATAAGTAAGAAGAGAAAGGAGTAGACGTTTACAATTAGGATAGCTAATGATCTAGTTATTTTTCATTAGATTGAGCAATGGACAAACTGCAATGATGAATGCGGAGAGTGACGTGGGGTTGTATTAAATGAATAACATGAAATATGAGAATATATGTCAACAAGTGGTGTTGACACTAACTGAAGATAAACTAAGGACTCGTTTCGCATGGTCTTGCTTTTGCTTTTGTTTCCTATAGAAGAGTTTTTTGAGGAAGTACCTTAATTATTATTATTTTTTTTTGGAAACTAATTTTAAAAGAGCTCCCTACTCCAAAAGTTCTTTTAGAAGAAGCCGTATTTAAGTAACTTTCTCTAAAAACTCTTATAACTAGAAGAACTTTCGTACATTTATTTTAATGGGTCCAAAAGTTCCTTTTGACTTTTCAAAAATCATACCAAACGCCGTAAAATAAGATGACAAATTAGGTAGGTGGGTTGTGTTTTGTATCAACCTGTAAAACATCATACATCAGATTCAAGCAATTTTGAAAGACAAAGTTGGAAGGAGCCGAAGTTGACCAAAATTAATATCGGCATGTTGTAGTTGTTGGAATTGGTTAATTATTAAACCATGAAAAAATGATTTTCGTGTCAATTTCGATCAAATATTCGTACTTGATCTGATAATCAAATTATGAAAATAAATAAACTAACTTATTCTACTCGTCGAGTAAATCGTCACGATATATTTGGAATCTCCAAACCAATTTCGAGTAAATGAGAAATTACGGTCTAAAGTTTGAAGAAAAGAGGGGAAACTAGCTGGAAATTTATCCAACTCCGGCACTCGCCTAGCGCTCGAGTGACATGTTAGCGATAGAGTCTCTATTTCTGACGCTGAAGCGACAGATTGGCGACAACAAAAGTTACGACCATTGGCAAAGTTTGCTGAATTTGGGGTGCAACACTTTACTCACGACATTTCCTCATTTATAAATTAGATCCTTGGGACATCCATTCGTTCTTCCCAATGATATGCAATCATAGCATAATACAAAATTCATCTTTTTCTAACCAAAATTTTGCATAAAAATTGGTTTTCCATTTTCATTTGAAAGAGTACAAAAATCAATCTTCGGTTCTTTATTCTTGTATTTTGAAGTGCTACTAACACAAGAAGATTGTCGTTGTATCTTAGGAGTCGGTTGACATCATCCATGGACACCAATGCGGGGCAAATTTGATTTAAAAACAAAGAGTTCAACTCTTATCTCGACTTTGCATACATTTTAATTTTGATGTTATTTTGACATTCTATTCGTTTGATGTTTTTCACTCATATCCTTACTGTTACTTTGTCCAATTTTTTAAGGTTCGTAAGTTGATTTTTTTGGTTTAAAGTCATCACTCAAATCCATCATTATTGTTCAGCAGTACTTAACATAGTTTCTTTATATCTCCTAATAGATTAGCAATGGCATTAATTATTGAGAATAAAGCTAAGGCTAACCACATCCAATAAGCATATTTGGCGCACATGATTTAACAAGATTAAAGAAGAGAATCATGGGATAAAATAGATTAGTTGTTGATGTAAATGGAACCGTAGAAATGATTAATAATACTCAAAAACGATCATTGATTGGTTAGAATACCAAAGATTTGGAAAACGAAAGTTTGTAGGTTCCAAAGAATACCCAAAAAAAAAAAAAAAAACACACTCTCAAAACATACTATTCAGGAATTATCGTGGTTATATCAGTATTTAACTTAGGTTGTATTTGACACCCATTTTGGAGAAAGAATAAATTCTGGAATAGTGATTAATGGAAGAATGTGTGATTAAAAAGTAAGGAGAATTTTTGGGTTTATGTAAAATATTATTTTATTGATAAAATGTGTGGTTGAAATGAAGAAAAAGAAAAAAATGAAAAAGAAAATGGGTGTCAAACAGGGGCTTAATATTTGTCGTGATAATTGCAGCAACGTAATATATTGCTTAATATCTATTATACAGCATTGTACGAAATCAGCATTTTCAATATCATGTACATTTCAACTAAGATATTACAAATTTGATATGCATAAAGAAGGTCAAGAAAACCATACACACCTGATGGACATTGCCTGATTCAGAGAATATGATGTGTCGTAAAAATCA
>CAIGRB010103911.1:6706-17241 GCA_903798255.1 Fraxinus quadrangulata | reverse complement strand
AAGCACCTACTGATTCTCACACCGGAGGTACAATGGGGGAGAAAGTCTCGACCTCATTTTGCAGGTAACATTCGTTGATCGGAGCAGCCGAAACACCCCACACGTCATCATTGTCGTGGAAGTAAATTTTGTAATTATTTCAACCAAAATCATGAAAATTGCCCTAAATTGGCTAAGAGAAATAATAGATTTAGGGTTTGGTTAGGGTTGAATTGCATTCATCAACGTATATTACACGGTTAAAAAGTGAAAAAGGTATTAATCAATTTACTAATTACTTGGCCGTATTGAACCTAATTATCCCTAATTAAAGTGGATTTACCTATCAATCCATTTGTTGCTGAAATAAGTAGATCCTTTAAAAATTAAATTTGAGGAAAATATATTTTAGAATAATAATTTTTTGAAAAATGTATAACTAATATATATTTTTTAATTTAAGTACAATATTATTTGATTGAAAAATATATTATTAAAAATAAAAATGAAAAAAATGTATTTTTAAATAATAGAGTCCAAACGACTAATACAAAGAGGATAATAATTTGCCCACCCGGAGCGAAGTGGGAAACCGAAAACCCTAAAATTATCTAAAGAATCTTCACTCGGGCCAATATTCTATCTGAAAATTCTGTGTCTACATGTATACATTTTTCGTCTTATCTAACTGACAGATTTAAGTGAAATAGAATAGCAGTGGAAAGGGATGACGGAGGAGAGTTCAACGGCGGCGTCGAGCAGTAGATCTGGCGGTGGAGCATCGGCGGATTCGTACATCGGTAGCTTAATAAGCTTGACATCGAAAAGTGAGATCAGGTATGAGGGCATACTCTACAACATTAACACTGAAGAGTCCAGCATCGGCCTCCGCAACGGTAAGGAATTTAACAAGTCATTCATAATATTTCTGTAAATTTTAGCTTTTCTTGAAATTGTTTACTTTTTTGGGGATTTTTTTTTTATTAAATTGGTTTGTTCTGTGGATGCTGCTTTATAGCACATATTTTTAGAACATTTTTCTGTTTTAGACAAACAGGGATTACCGTTATATCTGTTTCTTGATCGAGTTTTGACTGAGATTTGCGTTAACTTTTGGATAATTCTTGGTTGATTCTTTTTTCTGTTAAGAGCCTCTTTTTTTAACGGGTATAATTGGCTCGATATTTTTCAAGTTAAAATAAATTATTTTTTCATTTATATTTTGGTCATGGACATTGGGAAAAGAATTAATCTTGGCTATTTTGTGGGTTAAACAATAGCAAAAAAAATTGAACTGATGTGAATACTACTCACAACATGAGAAATTGATAGTTAATTGATTAACACTGTTAATTAGTTCTCAATGGATTTATGCTAATTATTGGTTGAGTTATTAGCAATCTAAATTTGGGATGGAATTTGAATTAGTTGAGTTTTATATTCAAAAAGTTAACAACAAAATAGATATGACTAATGATGCTTATTAAGTAAATTGAACTTTATTTTTGAATAATGTGTCTGTCACTGGTTAGGTTGTAGTGCCCATGAGATGGGTGATAGATTGTTTGCACAACAACTGGACTGCACTCATAGGGCTTAACAATGGTTTTGGAGTTCCTTGACATAGGCATTACTTGAGATTTCAATGATTTAGTCCATTTTACAAATTTCTTAATCAGTATATGACAAATCAATAAGTCGAATTTTCAGTAATATGGCCTAGAAAATGATTATTTTCTGGAAACTTATTTAATTATCACAAGTTGGCATTATAGCCTGTTCAGTGTGATTAGTTGTCTACATGGTTGCTTTGTATTGAGTTAATGTCATTTCACAATGGAGCTCATGCTTGTTCATGCTGTGGCAGTGAGATCATTTGGAACCGAAGGAAGGAAAAAGGATGGCCCACAAGTCCCTCCTGGCGACAAAATCTATGAATACATACTGTTTCGAGGAAGTGATATTAAGGTATCGGTCTGAAAATGTATGCTTGTGTAGTTTGTCTTGCAAGATATATTTTCTTGATTTATGAGTGGTTTGCTTGTTTTGAGTAAATACATCTTATTTAACACATCGGCTGGTCTCCAGATTTTGATGTAATACAAGGTTTTCTAAGCCTCTGTTTGGCTAATTTATAAATGATTTATGAATCATTTGTAATTATTCAAACTTCATTTTCAAACACATATTTCAATGGACCCACAAGTATTATATATCTATCAATTATTTCTGTCTATTTATAATTAGACTGTTTATTTCGATGAAAATACATGCTCTCATTCTGTTTCTTCTTTTCCCTGTTTCTGGAGGTTGGTGTGTGATGGGGGGTCAACTTAGAACAGTTGCTCTAGACGAGAATGGCAATATGGCACTTTTGCATACTTGTGAAAAATGAAATGGCCATTACTTTATGATAGGCTTCATTGTACATGGCATTGGCAATTCTTTACTGTTAACACCTATGATAGATGTCATGCCATATTAATTTGATTACATCTTTTCTATTTCACAGGATTTGCAGGTGAAATCGTCTCCTCCCATTCAAACTACACCGCCTATAAACAATATAAACAATGATCCAGCCATTATTCAGGCAAGTATTACCAAGAATGCGGGGGAAGTGATATGATGCTAGAGGTTGAATTGATTTGAATCTAATCTGTCTAATTCTCACTGCAGTCTCACTATCCTCATCCAGCAACCACATCAACAAGCTTGCCAGGTCCTAGTGGGTCTTTGACTGATCTTGGTTCCCATTCTGCACATTTGGGACATCCTGGGTCAGCTCTTCAAAGTGGTCTGCCTTTATATCAACCGGGAGGGAACTTGAACTCTTGGGGCCCTTCTCCTCCAAATGCAAATGGTAGTGGGCTAGCTATGCCAATGTATTGGCAGGGGTTCTATGGTGCACCAAACGGTATGCCTCAACTGCCCCAGCAATCCTTGCTTCGACCACCTATGGGGCTGTCAATGCCTCCACCCACCATGCAACAGATGCAGTATTCTGGTATCACCCCATCCTTACAGACAGGAGCATCAAGCTTACCAGGATCTAATTTAAACGATTATAATTCTCCTGTGGTTCCCAACAGTTCTAGTTCTGTTAATGTTACCTCCAATTCTTTGCCTTTTAGTGTTCCTCCACTGCAGCCTGTTTCACTGGCATCTGAAACAATAACAAACCTGTTACCAAACAAAGCTCCTATATCTGCCATCCCTATGTTAGCACCGAGTTCTAACTTGCCATCTTCAGCTGCTGTATCTACATCAATTCCTGACAATGCTGGTGCACCTTCAGTCGCTAGCAATCTTGCAAAATATGTCCCAACGCCCTTGACACAACATACCATGTCTCATCTTGCAACATCTGCTTCTGGGTCATCCAGCCTAGGTCTTTTAGAAACATCCACACCTTCACTTGTAACCCCAGGGCAGCTATTGCAATCTGGACCACCTCCGTTGTCTTCAACTCAGTCTTTGCAAACAGCTCAAAAGGATGTGGAAGTAGTTCAAGCGTCACCTAAGCCATCATCAGAACAGCCAGTTCGGGTGGCCACTGAATCTCAACCGCCAATATTACCTTTACCACCGGGCACGCGAGCCCATAAGGTTTCCTCCACTTCTTTGCATGCATACATACAGGCACTCAAAACACTTATTATTTGTTGTTTGTTCATGAATTGAAATTCAATCATTATGATTGAATGCTATGAAGACAGAATTTTTTTGTCTAGAATATTGAATAGATCATAGGAGCTTTAGTTGCAAAACCCCTAGTTCTGATTGAATTTTCAGTTTCGACACCCTTGATAATATAAAATCTAGTTAAGCTTCAAGTGAAGCTAGTTCTTCCAAAATCTAATTCATTGTATTTATAGTTTGGTTGACTAAGCTAATAGAGCCTTCTATTTGCATGCTTAATATAGGCATCACCGATCATACAAGCGGTGGACTATTTTTTTCCCTTTCATATTGGTTCAGTAGCTTGTCTACACGAGCTTTTCTTTTCCTTAAATATGATCACGTTCTACTAGCTCGGAATTAAATATATTCACCTGCACTAGCCAGCCAGCCCGGAAATAAAAATGAGTATGCTGTATTTTTCATGTGTATGATATGATCCATGGACTGGAGATATTTTGAAGTTGTTTGGTCTCTTAGAAGCTGCAAGATGTGACACACCGCTTTTAATTAATACCATATTAATTTGTTTGCTTAGAGAAAATCATCAAACTGATGCTTCCATGACATGTTGAAATTGTATGACTAATTAGTTTTTCCACGTGTTGAGCATAAATTGGTTTGTGAATGCACAATCTGATGGAAGGTGCTTTAGAAGCTAACGGTGTATTCTTCTGATGTCCTTTAGCCAAATGGAGCTAGTTATCACATGCGTAATAATTACAGAGGGCGTGGAGGAAGAGGAACTGGGGTAAGAACTTTATTCACTATATTTAATCTCAGATTTGTTCCATTTATACAAGACACACACCCTCATTATTCTTTGTAGCCTTTATAGACTACTTTCATGTCTCTCTACATTATGTTGTGGTTGCTTTAGCCATATGTTTCATTAGTAGTTTGTTGAATTTGAATTCTCACAAAGTATCATGCCTCTTATTTCCATGCATTGGTGAACCAACCCTCATCAATCCTTTCCTATAAAGGTGTAGGATGTCAAATGGAAAATACTTTTGCATTATTGTATCTCCGTTGACAAGTATTTTCTAACCCGTTTTACTACACTTACTCATTGTGTAGACTGTGAAGGGGTTGATTGTTGTTTCTACGCATCCCATTGACTCACATTAAGCCCTTGTTTGATGGTCATTATTTGGGATTTGCAATGTTTTGAACAGTGAATTTTTGGATAATGGATGGTTAAAAAGTGGAAAAGAGTTTTGGGTTTACGTGCAGAATGCTTTATTGTGTGAATGTGTGGTTGAAAATAAGTATGTAGAAAAAAGAGTTTTGATATAAAGGATGTCAAACACGGGCTAAATTAAGTCTGCCTTCATGAGAAAATTCAAAACACAAATCCTTTTGATGGTACACTGGAATATAAAACAAATAGAAATGGCTTTTAGTGCCTCCACATTCATGCCTGTTAAAAATCTGAAGAGTAAGTGGTATTTTGGTACTCTTAAATATAAAATAAATATGAATGGCTTTCAATACCTCCACATGCATGCCCGTAGAATTAGTGGCATTCTGAAACACTTAAAAGTACAAATTTAATTGCAAATACCTGTGTTTACATGTTATTCTCGTATATAATATTGTTCTAAATTTCATGAAGAGAAAACTTGAATGAGGTTCAATAAGTATATGTGATGGGGAACAATCTACTCCAGGTGAAACAAGTACAAGAGATAGACTTCTAGCCTTCGTTTGGTAAACAAATTTACAAATGGTTTTTAAATTTAGTCAAAGTCAAACATTAATTTCAACATCACATTCATAATTACTTCGACTTGTTATTATTTACACATTTTGTGGGACCCACTGCTAGTCATCTTAATATTTCTATTTATAAACCATTTATAAATTTGATAAATGGAAATTAGATTAGGTTATTTTTATCAGTTAGAATTTCATCTTGTGTTATTCAGACATGTTTTTAATTGATTGTTATATGTTATGGACTTGGGTTTTTCATTGTAAACACAAGTTTATTCTTATTGGATCAGAGGTACTATTTCGTCCTCCCATTTCTTCTATCTCCTTTCTTGTCACATCTTACATCAATACGTCTTGAAAATGGAGCAGAAGGTGGTACCGCATCACTGGAAGAAGAGTGTTTTCATTTCTTAATATAATTTTAGAATCATTAAACAGTTGAGAATTGTAAATTAAGCCCTTATTTGAGCCCCATTCTTTAAAAATTCATTTTTCTCCAAACTCATTTTCAACCATATATTCTCCCTATTAAATAATTTTATACATAAACCCAAAATTTTTCCTTGTTAGCACATTGTCCAAAAAAATCACTGTTACAAAATTTATTATCCAAAAAAATGGGGCTCAAACAAACCCAAAGATGGATTCTGCTTTACTTGATGTCAGATAAACTTAGCCTATTTTGATGTGCAAGATTTCGAATTGTTTAAAATAAGATGAGTTTAATCTAAGATCTTTCAAAATTATAAATGTTTTGCTTATGTGCTGTTGACTGTTAACGGGAGTCCCTGATTTGGACATTGATCATTGACCTTGCAGATTCCTGGCCGTGCTACAAAATTTACTGAAGATTTTGATTTTATGGCAATGAATGAAAAATTCAATAAGGATGAAGTATGGGGTCATCTGGGAAAAAGTAACAAATCCCAGTCTAGGGAAGGGAATGAAAATGGCAGCGATGAAGATGATGATTCACGTAATGAAGATGATGCTGAACTGCCAAAGATTGAGATCACGGTAAGTTTTTAAATTGTGAATGCTTTTTTATTTTATGATTGCTTCACATCTCTTTACCACCCTCTTTTGTCTTTTGAAGTCTGTTTACAAAAAGGACGACTTTTTTGACTCCATTTCTTCTAATGCCCTGGACAATGAGTCAAATCATGGAAGGACTAGGTATTCAGAGCAAATGAAGTTAGATACCGAGGTATGCTCGTTTGGTGGTGTTGATTTTCCCATATGTTGGTTTTCCATTAGTTGGCTAAGATTTATGTATTGATGCAGACATTTGGAGATTTCTCAAGGTATCGTGGTGGCCGAGGAGGTCGTGGCCCTCGTGGTGGTGGTCGGTTTCGAGGCTCTTACTATGGAAGGGGGGGTTATGGTGGTGGTGGATATGGTGGATATGTTGGTAGGGGCCGTGGTCGAGGTTTTTCAAATCGTACCTCTTAAAGCAAAGTGCACATGTTTATGAAGGACTTGCGATACTCTTGTGCATTCTGCATTTAGTTGTTTGAATAATAAATTGGGATAAAATCTTTGATTTCCTCTCCGGTGGCAACTTTCTGTCTCTCTGATGTATTATGTGGCCAGGAGTTTGATATTTTTTTGTATTTCCTAGATATTGTAATTTTCAGTTGTTCGACGGTGATATCCTTGGTGAATTGACAACCAAATTAGGTTACTGATATGCTAGATCATAATGTTAAGAGAGTTTTAAAATGGTTCGATAAATCGTTCAATACATTTCTCGGAGGTTATCAACATTTTAGTATGCTTGATTGGATGATGGCATAAATTTTGTCAATTATATCGTCTAGCATGCTATACGTACTATAAATTTTCTTTTTGTCGACAAAATTAAGAATCTGAGCAGCAATGCTCCCAACCGGTGTTTTACCGGTCTATGTCCATACATGGTAGGTGGCCTCACATTTCATTGAACTCATGTCATATATTGGCAGATAGACGTGTGTTACCACCCCTTTTTTTGATACCCGGGTGTCCACTCAAGTGTACATTTTTTACTTTTTGGCTACCCTCTTGATAGTAAGTCTGGTTGAAAACGGTAGAAGTCCACTCAAGTGTACAGAACAGCCCTTAGCAGCTGTCTTATTGATGGAGAAAACATAGATTTAAGACTTTTGATTAAAATGAAAATAAAAATAAAAATTAGAAGTCCATTTCTTGGTTTGAATGAAGCTTTTTTTGACTATTCCTATTTATTATTATTATTTTTTTGGCAACTGGTGACATAATGGGTCATGGGGGCATGTTCACTTTAGGTTTGAGTATCACTATCTGCTAAATGTGCATATTAGGAAATTAATAAAGGGTAATTCACTCAAAAAGTCTATATATCATTTTCCTAGCTAATTGTGTTTATTGTTTCACTTTTAACATTTGGATCATTAGATCGATCATTCTTAGCGTCAATGGTCATTATTGTTGGTTTAATAAAATAAAAGTTGATCTAGATGGCATTATACGACTTTAAGGGATACAATTAAATAAGACATCGTTCCATTTTTAATTGAGTTTATCACGTAGTGTTATTTAAATTGGTATTTTAGCATTAGTGATGCTAGATAAACATTATTCGTCATGTAGCAAATATTGTGCTTAATTCCAGGCAGGCAGGCACTTCAAACCAAGGGGGAACATGACTTAATCCAAGTCAGCTGCGGTTCCTAACGGACAAGCAGCATACTCTCGTTCCCATCTAGGTAATTAATTTCTTTTTACTCAACACGCAAAACAGTTCTTCAGATCTCTGTAAGAGTAAAAGTTGGAATTTTGTAAAGATAAATCGCAAAACTGCATATAAGGCAAGTCTATGTAAATTCCAGCTAGGAGAGAGATAGCCGGATTATGCTATTTGTTCAAGAAAGGACATTCATAGTGTGCCAGAAAATGATGTATAGTGAAATGATTGGATAAAAAAGTTGACTATGTTTTAAATGATTCAATTTGACATTATATAATTCATTATGTAAGGTTTTGATGTACATATAGTAAGATTCTAGATAGCCGGTATGTTCCAATGACAAATCTAAACTAAAATTCAAAATCTATGGGTGCAAAATTGGCTTAATGCTCTAAATGGGGTGTTTAGAATTGGAAGGAAAAGGGGAAGGGGGAGGAGAGGGGCGATAGTGGGGGTGATGGTGGAGGCGGTGGGATTTGAAGAGGAAAGGGATTTTTTTTTTCTTCCATCTGTTTTTTTCTTTTTTCTTCGGCCTTTTTATTTGTTTTTCTTCTTTCATTTAAAACTAGAGGGCAAAATTTTTGCTCATGCCTATTTGATAGAATATATGGGTTGAAATCAGATGAAAATGACCATTGCTCAAAAAAGATCGAACTTAGGGCTAAAATTCCAAAAGTAAAACGATACAAACAATTTCCTCAACAAAGACGAACGATAAAACGTTTTGCGACAATTACCCATTAATAAATTATTGTGAAATATGGAAGAAAAATAGTGAAAACTAATCCTCCAAGAGTATTTAGCATCGTTAGTATTATATCATTAGTTTACGTGATAATATGTGACAATAAATGAGAGATACAATTAAACGAGTTATATAATTCTACATTTATTGAGCTTATTACATAGCGTCACATACACTAATATTGGAACATCACTGATGATGCTAGATATTATTATTCATCTTCCAAAGAAACATTATTGCATAGCTGTTTATTTTCTTTCTTTATTGGCTTAATACGTCATTGATATTGAGCTTATTTGCATGTAGTAACCAGGACTTTTCTAGGTGGAAGAGATGGTCTTCTTCCATGAAGCAAAGCCATGTTATCCAAAAAGAGAACATCACCCTTCTGCCATCTGAATTGGATGCTTTCTTCTTCAATAATTTCTCCACATCTCTTAACGAACTTGATAGGTATTTCTGTTCCATCTGCCATTGTCGCCGAGCTGTGCTCCTTCCCATGCATTCCGACCATGGTGTTGAACCACATTCTCCTTCCCTTTCTTCCATCGAACACCCTTGTCAAAGTTCTTGGACCCAAAATGGCTTTAACCCCGCCATTCGGTAGCCATTCCAAATCCATCCCCAATGCACTAGCCCTGTCACCAACAAGATGAATTACTTTCATGATATGTTCAGTATGTTAGACTAGTCATAATGTGATTATTTTCCTTGATCCTATTTAAGGTTGTGTGCGTCGTCTTAAAAGTGCGTTAGGCATTAAACTTTGTCGTAGTGCCCCGTCTAGGGCCTTGGCGTGTGAAAAGGCAATCTAACTCTTCTGTTGACGGTCTAATGCCAGTCTAGACGGGCCTAGGCTCACATTTGTTATTTTTAAATGTTTTATTTCTTTACTTTTTTAGACTCATTTCTTGAACAGTTGGATCTAATAATCAATGTGGGCATAAATACTAAAATCTAAAAATCTTTTCTTACGTGCCTTTTCTCTGCTTCTTTAGGATCTGAGGTGCCGAAAGTATCCTCCCAACCTCGGCCTCTCATCGAAGATGTATCGTTCTTGCTGAGAGCCGTGAATGAATACATTAGTCCTTTCTTGTCAAGCTCCTCCACCACCTCCGGAAACTCTTCCAGCATTCGTTGTGTTACTCGAAAACTAGGCACAAACGGCGTCTCTCCGCCCTCTGGTGGTGGTATTTCACAGTAAAGTATCACCTTTTTTGGTGATTCCTTTATCTAATAACACAAACAAGTAGTAAGCCAAAATTTACCTGTATATTCTATTCTGAATAAGTGCAATCATAACATGGACTCAGTCACTCACCAGAACCATTTCATGGTGGTAGTATATGAACTCAGAAAGGGGACCTTCATTGGCTGTCCATACCCTTTTATACACGTGTGTTCGAGGTGCGGGTCCCACGTACCGTATATCGTCCCATCCAAAGGCTTCTACAATCTCATTGAAGTCCACTGCATTGTTCACATCAAAACCCCGGAGGAGGACAGCACTGTTTTTTATTATCATCTCCTCAAACCACTCCTTGTTCTCCTTCAACGCCGCGACTAACGAGTCCGTGTCATTTTTCTCGGCTGCCGGAGGTTGTAGTACTAGTGGCATGGGTTCACCATCCACAAGCTTTTCACCTTCACACTTTCCTACCTTAAAATCCTTACAAGCGAATTCCATTTTCTCTCTTTTTTTTT